>MINK01180520.1:3844-15829 GCA_001735545.1 Phormia regina
CAAGTTTCTTGTTTGTCTGGAAAGAATATATATTTACAATCTTTGCACCCACTGGAATCAACGGCCCTTTGTTTCATTCCTACTGGAGGAATAAAAGGCCAGGGGTAAGGTAGGCGGAGGAAATGATAATTAAAATCCCTGCTGTAAATCCATTTACCGTGACTACCCACTGAAGAATTTTCTTTCACGCACCGTCTGGGACAATATGGTTCAAATATGTTCCCTTATGAATTCAAAACCAAACTTAACAACCCTTAACAAAAGACAGTAAAAAAGTTTGAAACTTAAAGATACAAACTTCTCTATCTTATGCCATTACTAGGTATATATGTCTTTATTTTTAGTTAAACAACTATAGATTACGAAATACCCTAACTTATGGGTTGGTTGAAAGTAACTTTCATCTAATGCATTATTCAAGTAATATATGGTCATTCTTATATGGTCATTTAATTGTCTTTTTCGCTTCTGAAGCTTCTAATTTAGTAATGAATATTTTATAGTTCCACCCAAACCAGTTTAATCTCACATGATGATCAAGTTGCAAAAGTTATTAAAAAAAAAACATGAATGACAATTAAGTTTTTTTGCGTCATAAGCGGGTATTAAATGTTGTCCCTCAACAATAAAAACTATGTTATCTTAAAACTGGGAAAAGATAGAACAAACCAAACAGGCACAGTCCATTTAACGATACTTTTCATCGAGGGATGCGTGAAATTTGTCGTCAAAGAAAATAACATGTACAAGAAGTTTTGATTAAAATCACCTATATCGTGATCCTAACGCTTTGGCGCATGTAATAATAAATACACAATATGATAATGTCGTGAGTTAACAACATACCTATTAGATAATAAATCATTCTTATAATTCATTAAAAAATAGAGAATGTTGTAAGCTGAACATGGTTTTAGTGCGCTAGACTATTCCCAGCAAAAAACGTGGAAGTTCTTCAAAAAGAGAAACATTCTTCACAACTTCAAAACGAGTGGAAACAAAGTGCATATTTTAAAGTTTTTGGAAGTTCTTAAAAATTACTTCGGAAAAAGTGAAAAATAAATGATTTTTAGCGGAAAAAATTTGTAATAATTTTCTAACAAAATATAAATTTTTATAATTTTCAAGCATTTTTTTATTATTATCTTAATGTAGGGCAAAACGTATAGTTTTTATTAAAAAATTGTATAAACATTGTTTTAGGGAAGTACTTCAATGATGAAATAGTATAAAGAATATGCTTACCAATGACAAACATGGGTTAAAAAAGAACTTCTGCAGCCTCTTTTTCAACCAAAAAGTACTTCCTTCCAATGAATAAATGTTCTAAATCAAATAGCTTTTTCAGTCTTTTTTTTTTGCTGGTTTGGAGAGGAAATTGGTGCCTGAGGTTTCAAATCTCGAACGAACCCTACTCCTTTTTTCATTATTTCTTAAATATCTTGTATGCTTACAGTGCCCGTTGTTCGAAAATGTCACCATGTTTGTTTTGGATTGTCGTATATGTCTTAATCAAAGACTATGTGAATCATCAAAACGTTGTCGATAATTTTTCTGCAAAAATACGACATTCTGGAATGAATTGTTTATGATCCTGATTTAAATGGCTGTAGTATCGATTTTTTTTTGTTTTTTTTTTTTTCGGAAATTAATCATGTAAATCTGAATAGCTGGCTGGCTTAGCATGGAAATTTAGGATAAGGCGTAGCAGAGGATAGTGTTAACGTTAAGCTTAGAAGTGGACAAAAATCTCTCAGTTGTACTCTGACATACATTTTAAATGCTTGCAAATTTTCTTTTCTCTCGTCGAATTTCAAATGTTTTTTTATATTGTTATAGGCCGTTATAAGACCTTAAATATGCTTGATGTTCTACTTTATCTCTTATAATTTTTCGAGTTATTTGCTTTTGGAATTATTCAAGTAAGTACCATAATGTTGCAAGTTCTTGGTACGATTTTCTTCACTTCATAATATTTCTACACCGATTTTATAGGTTTTTTAAATAGTTAAAGAACAAATTTATTTATTGAATAAAACGAATTTGAAGTCTTCATCGAGCCCAAAAATAAGTGATTTTGAATTTGAAAATTAATTATGCCAAAATCATACATAAAGAAATGAATACATTAACTCTATTAATTTAAACTGCAAAAATCTGTAAAATATAAAAATAAAAAACGGAAGTAAATTTAACACCACAACTATAAAAACATTTATTAAAAATCATAAATGTTTCGTAAAACAAATGTCAACCATACAATCATTCACACACTCTACTCTCTCTTACTTGACAACACATATGTCATAAAAACACAAAATAAGTTTCTTATCTTTCAGCAGGTTTTTCCAGCTCTTGTCTTGCTGTCATTGAAATGCATTTAAAAAAAAATGCAAAAGGAAAAACATTAAATGATTTACACTAGAACTCATTTATGCCATTTACTGGATTGATTTATTACACTTTGGCACCAAACCACAACAACAAATCAGCCAACCATACAATGAGCCATTTAAACAGACAACGAATAAACCGAATGGAGAAAGAAGTATTTATTACATTTGGGGGAACAAAACAAATCATAAGACCCAACACTTATGCTACGAAATGTTGACAACTTTTTTTGTCAACGCTTAATGAAAATAATGTTGTAAAACATAGACAGACATATGTAGAGTTTTTTTTTAAATTTATTTCATCTCTTAAAACGCTTGGCTGTTATGTTGACGACATAAAGATACTTATTTAAATTTGAATATGAGGTTTTTATTAGCTAAACCAAAAAAAATATAAAATAAAAAATATTATATGCTTAATAATAAATGAAGTCGTTAAAAATTCAAAAACATTTTTCAAAATGTTAATGATGCTCTTGTTAATACTTTTTACAATTAAACTAAAACAAAATAAATATATTTTTGCTAAATACATTTTTAACTTTCAGAACTCCCAATAAGTCTAAATAGTACCGACATTATGCATTAAATATGTATATATAGAGTTAAGGTTATTTTTTTATATATTTCAAGTAGTTTTAAGTTATGTTTCTCTTTAAACAGTAGTGAGTGTTCCAATTGAAAGGATGTTTGATGGCATGCTAAATTGACAAATGCATGCAAACAACTTAGGGCTTCATTAAATACTTTTTAAAATTCCTTTTATATTTTATGAAAATGTTTTACAAAAAAAGAAAAAAAAAAAAGCTGCTGTTTTTTGTTCTGTTTTGTGGCTGATATTAAATATTTCTTTCAACATTTTATTGCGTGTTGTGGTAAATTTACTGCCAAGGTTTTTTATAGGTTTTTTTCGCAAGTAAAAAACATACGTTTGTAAATAAGTAAAAGTGATATATTTGTGCAATTTAATAAAAAGAAATATACAGTGTGTGTTAAAATGTTATTAATATATTTTTACAATTTTATATAATTTTATAAAAAACAAAGATTATAAAAATATTTTGTAGTAGAATTCATTTTTGTTTAGCAGTAAATTACATAAAGCGTTAAAATATTTTTATCTCGATTTTAATTTATCAGATAAAAATATAAATTTAGGACTTTCTAGGCACAAAAAAAAAATCGGTAAAGAATTGTGGCAGAGAATTCATACACGCAGAGAAAAAATATGGTTCTGGTGACCATAAACTAAGAGCAAAACACTATGATTTTAATATATGATTCTAGGTTAAAATAAGTATTTTTGTACGTAATCATTATTATGATTTCATTTTATCATTTATTAGTTAAAAATAACTTTTAGTAAAGTTTATAACCTTTTCTTAAATATTGCCTTCAATTTTATCATGTTTTTTTATCATTTAATATCTTATGTTCTCATAAATTAAAAATTTAATCATATATATATCCATTTTTATCATCATATCTAATCCAATTTTTTATCATATAAATACATTCCATTTATCATAATTTATTAATTCCATTTTTTTTATATTTATCACATTTCATCACTATATATTATCCCCATTTTATCCATTATATATACAATCTCAATTTAGTAACAATATGTGGTTACATTCATCGTATAACATAAAAACAACTTATTATTTAAATATTTGTTTCATATCTTACTAAATGAGAATTAATAACTAACCAAAATCTGGACTAAAAATATTGGCTTAATGGTTGTGGAATTAAACAAAAATTGTAAATTAAGCAGAATGGTTTTTAGAATTAACTTTTTAAATTGTAGAAATAATAAATGTTTGGATTTTTCTATATTATGATTTCATACAAAATGTTTAAATATATATTAATGATGCAGTGAATATAAAAATTTTGATTTTTTGTAATCATTTAATGATAACGGATGCATAACGTTGCTAATCATGAAACATGGTATGTTATTTCAATCAAAGAGAAACTGGTGTACAATCACTGAAAGTTTGTGGTGATCAATGGTGAGACCATGTTTTTGTTTTTTTCTGCGTGGCAAGTCATCTGAATCCAAATAACACTTTTTTAGGTCCAAATAATGTTTTAGTCAAAATTTGTTGTTATTTAAAATTCATATTTTGGTAAGCCTTATTTATATAGGATTTATGACAGTTTTAATAGTGCTTCATATCTTCAATAAATCAGAGTTGTTGTTGTCCGGCTTTAATATTACTTCTGTTCTACATTTTCATACTTATATAGGAGAATGGGCCGTAAAGTTAATTAGTTTTTAGGTTTTAAATATGGACCATCTATTTATCCGAACAAAATTGTTGTTTAAGAGATTAACAGAAAACTAATGATGTGAAGCTTTAGAGACCCACTGTGGTTTTGTAGTATTTTACCCTAATTTTTTTGTTAATTAATTTTTACTCATTTTCCAATAGCAACTAAATCATAAATGAAGAATAATATTTGGGCAAAATTTTCGTCTTCGAGATTCTTTTTGTTCGAGCCCAATCTGATTTCAACAGACGGGAATAGATATTCCATAATTGAAAATTATTTATTTAAATATGAATTTTGAAATAATAATTTAATAAATATCATTTTAAAAAACAAATATTTTTAAGACTTGCCTTTAGATCTATGAAAGAATTTGCCTAATACATTTTTTTATATTAATTGAGTCAGTCATCATATTTTCAATATTTTGTTTGGCTGGTATTCCGGATTCTCTCAACACAGATACATGTGGGATTTGAAGCCTGGTTCGCAGATTTAGCAGACGTTGGTTTACGAAGGGTTAATATTACTAACGGCGGAATATTCTGGATATAAATGGCTAACTAGTCCGTAGGCTACAGACTTATATGGACGAGACAATGTTATAACGTAAGACGAACATTCTGCGATGAGAACTTGCATTTTGGATAACGGACTTTTAATGGACGGAGCAGGATAGTTATAGGGTTAAAAGTAGAATGTTAGAGTTGAATTCAAGTTGTGAAGTTTGAAAAGTTGTCTAAAAGTTGTGCAACAGAAGTTTGAGTTAACCAGCGAATATCACTATATTAAGTTAAAAAATAATCTTAAGCTTTCAATTAGTAATATACACAATTTATTATTAAAATAATAAATTTGTGTTTTTTAAATTAAGAAGCCGCTCAAACTGTTAAAAATCCCAACATAATAGTTTATTTTCAAGAAATATAACGAAAATTGTCTATTATATATTCTAATTTACTATATATTATATGACATTTGATGTTATAATTTTTCGGCTTTTTATAGAATTCAAAAAGTAAAATCATTTTACAATAAAAGAGTATACAAAAATTCATCGTCTTGATTTTACCACACATATGATTTCTATGTTTAATTTCATGTTTCTAGATTAAATATTGTAGAAAATTCAAAAAGTACCATTAGAATAATGAAAGTACTCAAAGTACCGCTGTTATGGATTCTCATTTACATAGGATCAATATATTTTAATTTTATGTTTTTAGGTTCAATTAAAAACATAAATATACATTAGATGAATAAAAAAAGTACTATAAAGTCCCCCTATTTAGAGTTTTCTAATTCATTTAGGATCATATACATATTTCTAATTTCTTTGTTTTTAGGTTCAATCATTACGAATAATTAAGTTCAAAAAGTACTAGTAGAAAAATAAAAAAGTACGATAAATTCCGGCCAGTATGATATTCTCATTCATTTAGACAATCCAAAAAGTACATTTTAAGAGAAAAAAGGTACTTTTTATTTAGTTTTTGGTGGAATGTTCACTCTGCTTTTTTTTGGACTACACTGTTTTAGCTTACTCTTTCTAGGTTTTATTTAAAAAAATGCCATTAAAATAAATTGAATAAAATTTAATGTTGCTCGTTTTATAACCTTTTAGTAACTTTTTTATTTTCGGTGGATGTAAATACTAATTGTATTTTAATGTTAATTTCAAAATTGGTTCTAAGATTAATTTTAAAAAAATGTTTATATGTATATGTGCGTCAAAAAGAAAAGAAAAAATATATTTGGTAAAAAAGTCAGAAAGTCAGATAAATTTGTACTAAGATTAATTTTAAATACTTATTTTCCGTTAAAAGAAAGAAAAAAATAATATTTTGTAAAAAGTACCAAGTCAATAATTTTTACCCTAACGTTTTTAAAATTCCAACAGTACCAATTTGTATTTTTAATTTTCGTAAAAAATACTAATGTTGATAACACACTTTATACTAAAAATTATTGGATTAAAAAATTAGAGTGCCAAAAGTTACCAACATACAGTTTTTTTTCCCTTTTTCCCCTAAAAGGCCGATTTCTTAAAAAGTACTAAACACCGTTACAGATTAATTTTTAAATGAAATATGTTGATTATATTTTATATTTCTTTTAATTATATGATATAAATGCTACGATTTTACAAACAAAAATCATTTGAGGACTATTTGTTACGAGATCAATGTAAGGTCTGTTATTATTTATGTTAGCCATGTGGCGATGATAAATCATTACAATATTCAGACATTCAATCAATCAGTAATGTTATTGCTCATTGGTAATTAAATGTTTCTTTTATACCTACACCACCATAAGGATATTATGTGTTTATGTTGATGTTTTGTAACAATTAAAGATATAAGAATCATTTTTGAGTCTATTTTAGCGATGCTTGTCCTTCCGTCCATAATAAATTTAAGAAGGCAAAATTTTCTTTTAGCAAAAACAAAGCCTAATAAAATTTATATGATCGTCTTTTTTATTTTACCTAGCCCATCATGTTTTCTAAGTAAAGATGTTTTTAACATCACATAAATCAAGGTTAAGAAAAAATTCGGATTTCGAATTTAATTTTTAAGTTCCTTTTTCCCTTTTTTGAATATTATTCGCTTTCTGAGTTAATTTATATATTTTGACTTTTTTAATAGAGTTACGGAAACAATCTTTCATTCAATATACTCAATAATTTTAGGTACCAATGTTTACGACTGTTCCAATTCCGTTTAATTCGTTTGGGTTAATCTTGATAGATATTTTTAATTTCGAAATAAAATTTTGGATATTCTCGAACGAATTTACAAACAAAATTAAATTCATTCTTAAAATAGAATTAAATTTCGCAGGATAAAAATATGTTCCAACGATTAAAAAAAATTAACGTTCTTTCCTACTCTGAAAAATATATTGAGATTCAAAGTAAAAAGGCATATCATTAAACGTTCACAATTTTGGTAATTTTTTCCTTTACGTGCAGAGACAAAATGATGTTTAATGAAAAATCTAATAAAATACAAAACTAAAACTTTATCTAATGTTTTGCTAATGATTAATATTTCTATTAAAATAATTTTTCCTCTAAAAATGATTTTAAACGATATTTTGTAACCTTTCTGCTGAACCTGGTTTGTATTTTGTTACATTAATGATTATAATTCTATGAACAAATTAACGTTATTGTTATTAATTAATAAATTAACTATTTAAATTAACATTTCTTTTGTTTTGCTTTATTATTTTTTTATGAAAACCTTTTTGTGTAATTCAATTCAATTCTCAAAGTTCAAATTTCAATTTTACTTTTAGTATGAAAACTCATTCTACTCAAGTTAGTAGTAGAGTAATAAGTCTAATTACTGGAATAATTTGTGTAATTGTGTGTGTGTATGTATATATATGTTTTGGGCTTGTACAACAGAAGACTACTTTTCACATTATAATTTAAGGTCTTTTGTTTTCTTTCAGTTCTCCTGTTTTTTTGTTTTTGTTGTTGCTGTTGTTCCTTTTTTTATACTTTTTACTCTGGTGTATATTGTTGTTAAACTAATTTTGTTTGACATTAAATAATACAAGGTGACAACTGACGACATTCAAGTCAATGTTTTTTTTTTTTTTTGGAGTTGAAAGGGGGTTCCCCCTTCATATCATTTTATGTTGATGTTGTTTGAAGTTCATTTAAATTGAGTAGAGAGTAAACTTGAGTTATGCCTTTAAACTAAATATATAACAAAAAAAAATTCAATGAATTGTATTGGGGTATTTTTTTGTCGTTCAAATGTTGTTACCATGTTTAAAATAGAGTCTAGTAGTAAATGAGTTTGAGTTTGAGGTATTAATGGTGGCATACGTTTTAAATTTTCAAACCATAATCACTGAGTAATTTAAACCACCAACCACACTGTAAAAGAATTTTTATTATAAAGTTAGTTGTTCAATGTTTAAAATTATTAACTGTGGTGGTGTTGGTAGTGGTGTTGGTGGTGGCTGTAGCTTTTGTATGGTGCGGGCTTAATTAAGGCTTGTTGTATGTTAATGAACAATTCACTTTTTTTTGCTCGTTTCGTTTGAAATTATTTTTATTAATTTGAAATTTTATATCGTTGTTATTGGGTATTGTATTTGTAAACAAAATATAACTTAAATTAATTTATAAATTCATTAAAGTTGTATAAATATGCAAAGAGAAATGTTGTACACAGAAAAAAAAACCAATAGACTTCAATTACAAAATTGCTTATATTAATTAATATTTGTTTGATTTTGTTTTAATCATCACATTTATAATATTAAGAACTGCAATAAATGATTTTATTAGAACATTTAATTTTTTTTATATTTTAATTATTTTTATACCAATTTATTAAAAAAATTGTAAACTAATTAGAAATTAGAAAGATTCTATTATAAAGTTAGTAATAATTCTATTAACAAATAACTTGTAACATTTTTTTCTGTGTATTTTTTCAGAAAATATATTATAAAAATAGATTTTTAATTTTCAGAAAGTGTTTAACGTTTTTAAGAGGTCAAAGTTCTTCTTTATATTTTTCAATTATTTTAAAATAATTTCGAAAATATCAAAATATATATATTTTTTTTTTATCTCAAACTCTTGTTGAACTGAATTAGAAAGCAATTATCTTAACCTTTTTTTGGCTAATTAGCAACCTCCAATGACATGTTCTTCTCATACAAAGTTCCGGAACTGGGACTGGTCACTAGCCCTGAGAACCTGTCAAGTGACTAGTTCTGAACCGGTTCTCTTTATTTTAGAGTATATACACCTATATATTCGAAGCAAAAATTGTTATAGCGTTTATACGCATCTCTTAATCACAATTAAAAATATTGCTATAAGATATTATTGACGTATAAATGTGGAGTTAATATATTATTTGCGATTTGAGAACTCAAGAATACTCAAGAATTAGTGAAGCTAATTAAGTAATTTGCATATAAACAAATGTAAATGCAAATGTTTTTTATGTGCACGTAAAAACGTATGTTTTTTTAAAATGCATGAGAAAAAAATATATACTCCTATGTTCTCAAAGCAAAACTGTTGCAGGGCTTATACGCATCTCTAAATCGCAATTAAAAATATAGCGATATAAAAATTTCGACGTATAAACGTGGAGCTAATATTAAATTTTATAAATCAATAATACTATACTAGTTATTAGTGAAGCCAATCAATTTGAGTATAAGCAGTCAGTAATTATTTGCAAATTATTTTTGTTTGTAATAATTATGCGTATAAACGCATTATGTGTAAGATAATTTTTTTATTAATATTTTCTTTAATTCTCAAAGTTGTAAAACTAAAAAAAAATATCATCCATAATTCTCATCTGATTTTATCAAACATTAGCTCACTATGTTCCTTATAAATTATAGTATTAAGGAAAAATTGTGTAAAAAAATATTTTTTTTAATAGATTATTGGTCAAAAATCGCTGTATATATAGAAAACTGCTGTTTTACACATATTTTTTAGTTCGTCATTTTTGAAAAAAAAAAAAAAATATCTTCTAAAATTGTCATCTGATTTTATCAAACGAAAGCTCATTGAGTTCCTAATAAAATATATGTCTAAGGAAAAATACAAAAAAAAAAATATTTTCTAACAAAGAGTTGGTAAAAAATCTCTATTTAAAAAAAAATACATATTTTGATTTCGATTAAAAAAACTATTGATTTTGTGTCGTTAAAATCTTTACATTTTTCTATAAATAAAAAAGTGTGGCTACTTTTAAACAAATATTACGTTTTTTTTTCCAATTCAGTTTAAAGAACAAAAATTAGTTAACAATTATTCGAGATACAAATTTTTAAAGCTGGAAAGTCAAAAAACTTTTTTTTATACCTCAAACCATTAAAGATGGTAAGAGTATTAAGATTTTGTGCCAATATTTGCGACGAACTATAGAAATCATTGGAGTCCCCATTCAAAGTACGCTGTTCGACTCAGAATCTCTTCCTGTTCTTTTAACGATGTTTGACCATCTGTCCGTCCTTCCGCCTGGTGGTTTGTCCATGTAAACCTTTTGAATAAAGTACAGGTGGCAATTTTGAATTCATGCTAATAATATTTGGCACCAATATAAACACAAAGCTTATTGAAATTGGTTATGATAGGAGAATAATTTTACCTAGTGTCCATTATAGTTATTCTCCCGGATTATTAAAATTTGGCACAGGGAAATTGTTAATAGTTATAAATTTGTTTCTGAATGTCATAAATATTGGTCCACAATTGACCATTGTTCATATATAAACCCCTTTTCCGAAAATGACTTTAATGTGCATAAGTAAATAAATAAACAATTAAATACATAAATTAAAATCTATAATTTACCACAACACCCAATCAAACCCACTTCCGGGAATCGCTCGGAAGTTCATTAAATCATATAGACGCCTTTAATAACGCATTACACTGCATTTTTATACCCACCACCAAAAACTTGAGGGATATATAGATTTTGTCATTTTGTGTATAACATGTCGAAAAAATCATTCTATTTTTTTAGTCACGGTTAGATCCTGATTTGATCTGGTTATGTCTATCTGTTTGTTTGTCTATTGAGATCACTAAAAGGATTGAACGGAGCGATGTAGGGGTATAAGATTTTGCTCAAATATTTATGTTCTATGAAGTTTATTTGGTATTGAAAATGGACAAAATTGTTTAATAAACAATAAAGTTATGGGGCTAAATACTAGAAGCACAGTAGGACCGTTTTAGCTTCATTTCATATTTTTCTGCTAATATTTTTTAAAAAAAGTATATACGACTATGAAATTTTGTACAGATAGTTTGAGAGTCAATATAAACTTGGAAACCAACAAAGGGGCATGAGCCCCCCTTCCATATAATATAAAATTGGAAAAGGTTAATGGTGGTTACATATATTCGGGCAAACTTAATATACAATTCTCTCTTATTCACTTTAAAACCGTGTAATTAATATTTACAAAATTAATAATCAAATAAAACAAAAAATTTCAAAACTTTCAATCTTTAAAAATTAATGACTTAAACTATCAACTCTTGCAACTTTGTAATTTATTAAAAACACCATAAAAAAAAACAACTCACAAAGTTTGAGGTCTAAAGAACACCCAAAGCAAAAACAAATATTAATATTAATAAATATTCATATAAATATTTTTTCCCATGATCATCTTTCATATTTTTCTCTTTATGTTATATTGTATATTATAATTGGTTTTAACATTTATGCTCCGATCAAAAAAAAAAACAAAAAAAAAAAAAAAAAAAACGTTAGGAAGATATTCAGCG
>MINK01180525.1:0-10004 GCA_001735545.1 Phormia regina
ATCATTAACATCGATCGATTTGGAGGCCTGATTAACTAATATTGATTAGCATATCAAATATAAACACACGTACTAAAGCAAGTGTGTTCTGTATATGTATATATGTATGTGTATGTGTGTGCATATGTAAATCAAACTATTTTGATTATTATGTATGAAGTAACATGTTGTAAATCTACCAACAGCATAAAACCAACAACACAAGAATGTAAATGTGAATGAATGTTGTTATGGGGATTAAACCTTCTTCTACTTCTTATTTCTTTTTTTGTATTCTATTCCTTTTTTTGTTCATTTTCATTGTGAAAATTACCAAAAAAAAAACAATATAAATAAACAACATTGACTTCAAACATCATATTGTATTTATGGGTTCTATTTGGTCATGCTTATCATGTACATTTATGAAGAAAGAAAAAATAAAAAAAATTAACAATAATAACAACATCAATACATTATGTATATGTATGTGTGTTTGTATACAACAACATAGTATGCAATATTAATATAAAACAACAACAACTACAACCATAAGATCTATAGGAAAATTAAAACCAACAAATATTTATTTTTCCAATCAAATAAAATTTGTTCTTTTTTTTTTTTATTTTTTTCTCTAAAACGTGAGTTTTTGTTGTTGTTGTTGGTATATGTTGCTACTACATTTGATTTCTTTTCCCTTCATTTGTTTATTTTAATTTTCTTTTATTAATACAACGAGTAGCAAGTATTTATTATAATGATTTCGTTTACTTTTGTTATGTTTTTTTTTTTAAATATTTCTTTTGTTTTAATTTTGTTTTTCATTGTGTGTTTGTGTATGTGTTTTTTTTTTTCTTCTTTAATCGTAGAGTTTTACTACCGTGTGTATTTTTATATTATTGTTGTTTTATATAATTGTAATCGTACAAGATGTATAAATTATTTAAATTAGTGTGAGAAAAACATGCACTTTTAACTGAAAAAATATTTATTTTATTTACATGTCACTTCTTTTATGTTTAAATAAATTTTTTGTTGGTTGGTTGGTTGGTCTCTTTCTCTGTTTCTGTCGGTTTGCTGTAAAGAAGAAATTCTTATGTCATTTTTGTTGGTTTCATCTTAATTACAGAAAATTATCATTTTTGTCCCCAGCATCCGCAGCACATGTGTAGATTAAGTACAGTTACTGGCAGTGATGGGAAAGAATTATTTGATGGATGTTAAAGAAACTGACGTAAGAAAAATTTATGGATTTAAATAGACTTTTTACACATATTTAGTGTTCATTAAATAAATGAATGTAATTGAATTTTTTGATTCATAAATATGTAGCCAAGGAAAATTGGACAAAGAAAAATTAAGGGGAAGAAAATAATTTTGGCATATAATTTCTTAAACATGACATTAAAAGTCACCAATAATACATAGTACGTGTTTTGATAACAATATAACTAGGGTCCTTGAATCGAAATATGTCGGTGTCGAATAGACAAAAAATAACTTTTCTTCAAAGATTAGGAAATACTTTATGGAAACTTACACTTTGTTATACATAATAGTAAGATGTATATAATAGCGTTTTCTTTTCTGAAGAAATATGTTCGCCCTCTCAAAATTTATTCATTTTATGATTACAATAGATCACTAAATTTTAAAGCAAATACTGTAATTATGTTATTTTTAAAGTATTTGTTTATTTGGTAAAATTGAGTTTTTTGTAAAATTTTGAATTTTTGGTGAAATTTTGGATTTTTGGTAATATTTTGCATTTTTGGTGAAATTTTGGATTTTTGGTGAAATTTTGTGATTTTGGTGAAATTTTTGATTTTTGTGAAATCTTGTATTTTTAGTGACATATTGAATTTTTGGTGAAATGTTGAATTTTTGCTAAAATTTTGTATTTTTAATGAAATTTTTAAATTTTTGTGATATTTTTCTGTAAAATATTGGATTTTTTGTGAAATTTTGAATATTTGGTTTTTTGGTGAATTTTTTAATTTTTAATGGTATTTTTTGGATTTTGGATTTTTGGTGAATTTTGGATGAAATATTTTTTGGTGAAATTTTGAATTTTTGGTGAAATGTTGAGTTTTTGCTAAAATTTTGTATTTTTAATGAAGCTTTTAAATTTTTGTGAAATTTTTTTAATTTTTCGTAAAATTTTGAATTTTCTGTTCTTTAATGAATTTTTGAATATTTGGTGATATTGTTAGAATATTTTTAGTAAGATTTAAAATTTTGGTGAAATTTAAATTGTTGATAAATTTTAAATTTTTGGTGAAATATTGAATTTTTAGTGATATATTAAATTTTTGGTGTAATATTGAATTTTTAGTGACTTTTCGAATTATTGGTGAAATTTTGAATTATTTATGAAATATTATTTGGTGAAATTTTGGTTCTTAGGTGAGTTTTTGTTCTTCGGTGAATTTTTGAATAATTTTTTTTTTTTTTGTGAAATTTAGAATTTGCGGAAAAATTTAGGATTTTTGATGAAATTTTTACTTTTTGATGAATTTTTGGCACAATTTAAAATTTTTGGTGAAACAGTGATTTATTAATTTTTGGTGAAATATTTAATTTCGAATTTTTGGTGAAATTTTGAATTTTTAATGAATTATTTTTTGGTTTTTAGGTGAGTTTTTGTTCTTCGGTGAATTTTTTAATATTTTTTTTGTGAAGTTTAGAATTTGCGGAAAAATTTTGGATTTTTGATGAAATTTTTACTTTTTAATGAATTTTTGGTACAATTTAAAATTTTTGGTGAAAGAGTGATTTATTGAATTTTTGGTGAAATATTGAATTTTTAGTGACATTTTGAATTTTTGGTGAAATTTTGGATTTTTTTGTAAAATTTTGAATTTTTGATGAAATTAGGAAATTTTTTATTTAAACCTTATTTGTCGGTTTTTGGATTTTTTATAAATTTTCTGACTTTTGTTGTTATTTCGTATTTTTTGATGAAAATTTTGAATTTTTGGTGAAATTAGGAATTTTTTTTTATTTAAACCGACAAATTATAAAATTTCCGCCTTAATGTATGCTTTAGTATTTATAAATCTACTTTTTTTCAAACTACGAAAATTTTAATAAAAAAAAAAAATATAAACAAGGGCTTGGATAAATCAAAAATGCTTTTTGCCCGAGATCCCAGTTATTATTAAACCTATTTATTTTATTTTTTCAGCATAAGAGTGTCCGAGCTATTTTTGCCAAAACAATTACCCTAGTATATACAAAGGCTTTAGAAACTGGAAGACTGCTTCGAGAAACCGTTTTTTTTATATAATACCTCCGCTTTTTATGAACCGATCTTGCAAAATAGCAAAATTCTTGAAAGGATTTCCGTTCGTTTGATGTATATATTGTATATGACAGTAATCATTGGGCCTCATAAACAAGATTTCAACTGATACACAGATGGATATAGTTTCTTACAAGGATCTCGAAAATATCAACTTGTTTGCTCTCCGACGAAAATTATGAAAATTACAAACGGATTGACAAACACCTGTGGTGATATAAATGCTGAAAATTTTGTATAAAATCATTTTTTTTTTCAGAAAATGTGCTTAATATCTCCATAACCGTATTAAAATGTAAGGTGAAAAAGACTTGAAAATAATTTTAATTAGAATTCTTTGATGATTTCTTGAACAAAATCACACAAGTCTTTTTCGAGATATGCTTCAATATATAGTACAACTTTCTTATTAAAAAAAACGTGACATATCGCAAGAACTCGAGCCGATACAAAAGAAATGGGTCAAGCCACTATACCATTAACCATGTATATAAAAATTCGGGGAGGGCTCTTTTATTAAACTTGAGCCCAATTGTTGATCACTATTCATATAAGGTGTAAATTAAAATATATGAATACAAAATATTACGCCTATACTAATATTTACATGAATTTATTAATTTTCCAGTGGTTTCGGATAGAGGGCTTTATATGGCAGCTGTGGTATATTATAGACTGATTTTCATAAAATTTGGAACTATATTTATATAACACTTATTTATGTCCAATATTAATTTGATACTAACTTTTTAATTTGATTTGGGCTCGTTAAATTTTCTGGGAAAATATTTCTATGGGGGCTAGGGGAAATAATGAACCGGTTTATAACTTTAAAAGACTTCGTCTTTGTGCTATAAAAAACCTCTATGCCGAATTTCATAAAATTTATGTTCAAAATTGTGACCTGTAGTTTCATTACAAGGTTTTCATTGACAGTTGGACAAACGGACGCACATCGTCAAATCGTATTAGAGATTGACTCTTCGATTGCTTTTATAGGGTATAAATTGAACACCTTTTTATACCCTATATCACCATAGATGGTTGAGATATTATGCTGATATTTATAACGCTTAAAAATAATTATCCAACAGCCATCTTAAAGTATACCAATTGACTCAGAAACACTTTTTAAATCGATCTAACGATTTACGTCCGTCTGGCTGGCTGGTTGGCTGGCTGATCCATGTAAACCTTGCGCATAAAGTACAGGTCACTATTTTAATGAAATTGGGTACGTGAGACTTTTATGTTATAAAGACAATGCCTTTTTCATGATCGGTCTATTATTTTACCTAGCCCCGTAAAAATGTGGTAGGAAATATAGTTTCAACACTTAAAACGTCTTAAAAATATTGGTTGTGATCGGTCCATTATTTTACCAAGCCCTCATGCAAATGTCCCACCGAAATAGGGTTTCAACACTCAAAAACTCCTTAAAAATAGGAATATTTTAATGAAGTTAGGAGCAAAGATGTTCTTTATTACTATCAATATTTGTATAAAATTTTATGAAGATCGGTCCATATCTCCCATATAACTTCTTCCTTAGGAAATCACTCTAAAGCACATAAATCCCATAAGAATCTTAGTATCAACTTAATATTCGACAAAAATAACATTTTTATAAATGTAAATGATAGTGTAAAATTTTGTAGAGATCGGTTCATAATTGCCCATAAGCCCCATATAAAACCCAATATCGGAAATCGGCCATAAGTTAGAAAATACATGTGAAAATTAGTATCAATTTAATATTTTGTATGAGTATTTTTTTATTTAACACTTAATAGAAGTATAGCTTTATAATAGGCCCCTTCCCGAATTTTAGTATATATAGGAAATGTTGTCTTTTTCTCTCGTTATGTTTTTATTATTCAATATAAATGATAATCAAAATTATTATTAATATTTTTATGAAGAAAATAATTTTCAACATGAGTTCCTAATTCGACTAGATTTCCATTCCAATCGAACACAAACCAAATTTACGTGATAAATCATATAATAAATTTTCATTCAAAATTTTTTCTATATTAAATTTTATTCAATAAACACGGACTAAACAGCCAAGCTGTGGAAAACATATAAATTTTCTAAGAAAACTATTAAAAAATTCTACAAACTAAACTAAAATTATAATTAATTCTAATAAAATACTCAAAACGCTAAAGATTTTCGAGCCTTAAATGTAGTTTTGGAGGAAGTATAGGGTTGAGGGCGTATATCTGCTTTACGTTTCTTTTTCACTTCCAGGCAACCCAGAGGTTCCACCGAGCACAAAGGGGTAGTAGGGGGCAACTTAGCAGATGTTTCCAGATGATCATAATTATCTTCAATAGAATTTATATTTGTATTGAATTCATTCAATTTCAAGTTAGAGACTAAATGATGAACCAAAGTTTTGTCCATTTTATTATAAAGATTTTAGAATATTTTTTGTCGACAGAGGATGTTTATAACAATAAGGATGTAGAGCTACTGATGTTTTGTCCTTAATTTACAAACAATTTATATGTGAATTGTAAAGGTTAATGGCTTAAGGGGAAATTGAGGAAATATTATGTAAAATACTACCTGTGTTTTGTTTAGGATTTTTGCTACCTGCTTAATACACTTATTAGGAAGTGTTTTTTCTATAAATGTGGGGAATTTTTTTATTGCTAAAATTTCCTTTTTAATTTGGGAATTTTATAATTTAAATTTATTAGGAATTAAAAAGATTAACTTAAACTATTTAAAATAATATTTTACAGCTGCTGCATTTTTGCATTCAAAAATTCCCAATTTATT
The DNA here is from genome assembly GCA_001735545.1 of Phormia regina. NCBI lineage: Eukaryota > Metazoa > Arthropoda > Insecta > Diptera > Calliphoridae > Phormia > Phormia regina. The sequence continues at coordinate 6,080 of MINK01180525.1, forward strand.
ATTTTTCTAGTTTTTTTTAAGTTTTTATTCTTTTAAATTCTGTTCAATTTAAAATACCATTTAATTTGCATAGATTTATATCAAGTGGTTTTGGTAGGCAACGTACCTTAGGAAGAATAAAAATATTATAATTTAAATGATAAAATTAAACCCTAAGAGATTGAGGATCATTGAAGCTAAAAGGTGAAAGAAACAACAGCAACAATAATAACAACAAAACATTATAAATTAGCTTAATTTGATTTGAAATCAAATTAAGATAATTTTCTATTGATTATGCGTACAAAAAAAAATGTTCATTTGGAGTGTATAATGTTGAACTAAAAAAACGTATATAATTTATAGCATTCTATATCGTTAAGCACTTTTAATAATAAAATGTAAAAGATAGCAAGATATTATATTTACACATATAGAACATACAGAATAATTTATGTAAAAATATTAAAAAAATAATAGTAGCTTAATTGATAATTATGTAATAAGGGCTAAAGTGATTTTCTGAAAAGGGGTTTATACGGGAGCTGTGGTCGATTATCAACCGATCTTTCTTAAAATCGGCACACAGATTTAAGCTTAGATAAAACTCATATGTGCCAAATTAAAATATTGTTGTATTTGCTGTATTTCCAGCAGGACATTTGTATGGGGGCTAGGTGAAATAATGGACCGATCATAAGGTTTCGTTCCTGAACTATTAGAAACAAGTGTGCCAAATTTCATATTTTTTGTTTAAAATTGCGACCTATAGTTTGATTACAAGGTTTACATGGACGGGCAGACGGACGGACATCGTGAAGTCGACTCGGAAAGTGATTCTAATTCGATTGTTACAAATTAAGGTGGGTCCTAGACCAATATTTTTGGGTGTTACAAACATAAGCACAAACGCATAATACCCTCCCCACCTATGGTGGTGTAGGGTATAAAGATTCACTTCTGAATAAGGATATCTAAAACTAAAAAACTTTATCAGTAAGGAATACGTACGAAAAAATCTCGTCGTGGTTAGTCAGATTTATTACCTTTTGTGATCCGATTCGAAGGACCATTAATTAAATAAAAAATTCAAAATGAAATAAATTTTAAAATATAAATTTATTACTTCATGGGTAGTTAAATGTGACACCTTGTAGAGCATCCTGCATTTTAATGGAGCGATTATAATACATAAATATTAATATATATTAAAATATTATTTGAAAATGAATGATCCTCAAGAATAGTCAGATTTTTTCACTTTTTTGATCCACTTCGAAGGACCATTAATGAATCAATTAATTCAGAATTAAATCAATTTTTATATATAAAGTTATTACTCCATTGGTAGTTAATTGCCCATGTTAGTGATTCCACCCAACAGTCCTTTTTAAATGCCTCCGATCAAATTTTAAACACATTCCTTTGCGCCTTCTCTAAAAATTTCTTAAAGAATGCCGTACTAATTCTTGTTTTCATTTCATTAGATGCAAAATAGAAGGTGTTACTCACCTACTAACTTTCTCATTACAAGCAGAAAAAGTTTTAATTACGAGACTCAAACTCATTTAGTGTTGTTTAAAGTGTCGATAAAGAAGGAAGTCCGCATGTTTTTTTTAATATATTTCTTACTCTTTGTTAATAGCATTCAAAATATAAAAGAGAATATTTATTATTTAAGAGTCCTTGCCATTTCGCTTCTTTTTGGAAGGGAAAAGGGAAGGCCTTGCCTCCACTGACACGCCGTGTAAAAAAGAAATATTGTTGCAATGCGAGTGGAAGGCCTTGTAGATCCAAAATAAGGCATTTTATAATTTATCTTTAGCCCTTCTATTTCCGACTTGGACCTTTTGTGATCAGGTTCGAAGGACCATTAATGAAATAAAAAAATAAAAATGAAATAAATTTTAAAATATGAATTTATTACTTCATGGGTAGTTAAATGCTACACCCTGTAGAGCATCCTGCTTTTTAACAGGGTGATTATAATATTAATTATTATTATATATAGAACTCAATAATTTGGAAACGAATGCTCATCCAGGATAATCAGATTATAGTGATTATAATATATAAATATTATTGTATATAAAACTCAATAATTTGTAAACGAATGCTTCTCAAGGGTAATCAGATTTATTTACTTTTATGATCCGCTTCGAAGGACCATTAATGAAACAAGAAATTCAAAACTAAGTCGAGTTTTATATATAAAATTATAAATATGACATCCTGGAGAGCATCTTGCATTTTAACAGGTTGATTATAATATAATTTTTCTAAAAGTCTAGGTATACCCTTAAAACCAGAGCTGTAAATAAATCATTCTTTTTTGATATTAATGCGTTACGAATTAGTAAAATTTTGAAATGAATTTCAATTCGTTTTTAATTCAAATGATTTTGTTAAAGTGAATTGGAATTCATTATACGAATTAGCTAAATTTTGAATTAATTCTTTTCACACTAAAAAAAAAAAATTAATGAAATTTAAATCAATTCAAACGAATTAGGCAAAAATGAATTTTAATTCATTTTCAATTCAAATGAATCTGTGAAATGAATTTCAATACGTTTTTACTTCAAATGAAGTCATTCAAGTGAATTGGAATTCATTATACGAATTAGCAAAATTTGGAATTAATTCTTTTCACACTAAAAAGGAATTTAATGAAATTTGAATTAATTAAAACGATTTAAGCAGAAATGAATTGCATTTAATTTTCAATTCAAATTAATTTGCTAAAGTGAATTGGAATTCATTATATACTTCACCAAAGGCGTAGAGGCTATATATATAATTTTTGTCATTCTCTTCATAATTTCCACAATTTTCGTCGGAGAGCAACAAAAGTTTATATTTTCCGTGTTTGTCCATCCGTGTGTCGGTAGAAATGGCGTTTATGAAGCTCAACGATAACTGATATATTTAATATATAAAAAAAAGTTGGAAATCTTTTCGAGAATTTTTCTATTGAAATTCAGCAAGATCGGTTCATACATTGCAAAGAATCGGTTTTCCAGTTTGTGAAGCATATGTATACAATAAAGACTTTGTTTTTGCGAAGGATATTTTTTATGAATTTTGTTCTAAAAAAATGAAATAAATTTTCTTGATTTTGAATTCATTCAAATGAATTAGACGAATGTATTGCAGTTCAATGAATGAAGTCAAAATTAAGTCGCAATCAATCAAATCTAGAGGGAAAAAAAATAGAAATTTCTCTTCCCAAAATGAAAATATTTTCAATAAATTCCTTTCAAATTCTAAATCATTTCAAATGAATTACAATTTGTTCTACAAATTCATTTGAATTAGAAACGAATTTCAATTCATTCTACATATTAATTAAAATATAGTAAATAAATTTCAATTCATTTCTATCAAAATCCATTTGACTCAAATTTCATTCAATTTTCACAATTAATTCAAAATTTGCTAATTCAGTGCATGAATGATTGATTCGCGAATTAATTAAAAAATATATGATTTATTGACAGCAAATCCACATTCAGAATTCAACAATTTATATCGATTGGGCAAATTCTTACAATCTATTGCTCACACTTTATTATTGCAAGGTGATTACAACCCGTTAAATTCCCCCTGAACCAAAAGTCCTATATAAATGCAATGAGAAATTTCGTTGATTCAACGAATTTATTTTGTAATCATGACCTAAGATACTTGTTGGTTCTAATAACATATCGTCAAACTTTAACAATAATAAAGTCCTAAAATTCAATGTACAAGTTTACTGATTTCAAATTATTGGTATGTTATATTAATGAAAATGTACGTTGAATTAAATAATTAATTTCAATGAACGGTTACGTTGACTTAAACAATATATAACTTGTCTTCAATGAACTTATAACATTTACCATAAGAATAAATATATTTTTAACTTTTGATATTCATTCTATTAAAATTTAATAAATTATTT
>MINK01180542.1:0-11373 GCA_001735545.1 Phormia regina
TCAATTTAAATTTAATTTTCTAACAGAACGCTTTGCTTAAGAAACAAATAATGTTAATATAAAGTGATTTCTTTAAATATTTAATAACATTTGCTGCTGTGTTCTACTACTCCCTAAAATATGCTAAATAATTTATAATCATAATTCGTTTGTTTCCCCTAAAAAGAATAAAAACTAAACTTAAGCTATGGCGTTACTTTTTTTTACAAAATGTCAAAAAAATAAGATGAAAAAAAAAACACACTTTTTGTTCTTTGAAAATGACAAGGGGAAAAGAAAAAAATGCTACTACACAGTTGTGGAAACTTTTTTTGTTGACTACAGATTTCTTAATATAGTTTGAATTTTACACTACAGAGATTATAGGAAAATATAAATTTGAAATGCATGGATTTTTTGTTGAGTTTTTTATCTTATTAAGTTTTTCTAAGAGTAGATTTTAAATAAATTAACTATTAAACAAAATGCAAATAACAAATTTTATATAAAAACAAACATCCTAAATGTATGCTTTTAAATTTGTAATATTAAAAAAAGCTACCAAAAATATGCTCTAGTAGTTAAAATTAAAAAAACTTGCTTTATAATAATTTCATGGTAATTTGTTATATTAAAAAGTAATTAGTTTAATTATGTTATAAAAAATATATATAAAATTCAAAAGGAATGCTTAAACCAGATATATAAAGTAAATCTCTTTTTAAAGCTTCAGTGAAATCTATGAATTTTACATTTTATTTTTGTAGCTAAAGAGAAATTTTGTTTAAATCTTACTGGTTTATTTAAAATTAATTATTTTGCTTTTAGTGTATTTTTCTGGAAATAATCTATATTACTTATTTTCTCTTTTTAATTTTTTTGCTTTTAATTTAAATTTTTATTATGTTTGTATGCACTCAACTAATTAACACTCCATTTAATATTTATTTATTATGGTTTTTATTGCAATAATAAAAAAAACAAAATTACAAATTATCGCCTATAAAATTAATTTAAAATGACTTAGTGACGTATATACATTATTATTTGGATAATAGATAATTATAAGAGTTATTCTTAGTCAAGTAATGTCATAGTAACACTTATCAAGAGCATGAATTTTTATTAAGAATATACGAGAGTACACCTGGGGCGCATCGCTGTCCATATAAATTTGAATTAAAATAAAAAATCTAACCTGTAGTAACAAATTTTATTTCATTACAACTGGTTCAGTTGAGACAATGTTTTGAATGAGAGAGTTGTATATATGTACATGTGAAAATAAATTGACACGATCACATGTTTGTTTTGTTTATGCAAATATATTCATGTGAGTTGTGGTATATGTATTAGTAGTAATTTTTACCGCTTATAACATTTTAAATACTAAATGGATTTTAATAAATTCTATATTTTGCAGATCTATGAGATAATATCTTTATAGCAGGCGCGGATCCACGGAGAGGGAAAATAGGAAATTTTCCTCCCCAAAATGAAAAATTTTAATGCAAAATTTGTACTAAATCATAAAATTAAAGGAAGTAGCTGTGAAAAACATTCTATTTTCCTCCTCCAAAAGCATGAGCCTGCTTTATGGAGTATATTTTTTATTCAACTCGTTTGTTTAGTGTGACCTATAAAGTGATTACGAAAAATGAGTTTGAGAGACAAATCAATAGAAATCATTAATATACTGACTCTTCACTGATGAAACTTTATCATCGACCTATTTAATCGCTGACATAAATCTTAAAATTCTAAAATGCATTTTTTACTTAACAACTTGTTCACAAAATTATTGCTATCCGCAGCTCCTGATTTAAGCTCCATTTTTAAACTCTAGACAAAAATAATTGAAAATAAAAATGTTATAATATCTGTTTTTATAGAGTGATTTTATGTCCAAACGGACAGCAATAGGATTTGACATCTCCGATTCGCTACATGCATTGATCGTTGCAACTGTTTCCGAACCATGAAATTTCAGACCCATGTTTCTTCCGGGAATGGAATTATGACGATTTAAAAAAACGAAAAAATATTAAGAACCTTAAAAGCGAATATCTATTTATCTTCTTTTATATACATGGTAGATCTCTAGTTGTTGCTGCATATTATAGACAAATATATTACCTTCATAACGATATATATAAAGTTTTCTACATCAAAAGTTCAAAGGTCAAAGTTGGAAATAAACCGGTATTTTTAAAGTTCTTCAAAAATAAAATTTCAAGTTGGAGCCATATTTGGTCTAGCAGTTATGTCCAAAAATAAATCCCAATTATTAATAACACTAAAGCTATAGAAAATAAAAAGTGTAGTTTTAAAAACAAAGAAATTACCTTAAAAATTGTATGTAGTGAATAACTTTATATCGAAAGTTCAAAGGTCAAAACTTAAGACTTACAACAAATAAACCATCATATCTCCAAAAACAATATTTATAAAATGCTAAAAAAAATATATAATATTAATATAACTGTATTTTATGCTTGTGCAAAATTTCATATTGTACACTTATTTAGTTCAGAAGTTATGTAACAAAATATGAACTGAAATCAAAATTTGTATATGAAATTTTAATTTTTTTTTTTTTTTTTTTGAAGTGCTCATAACAAAATAATTTTTGTAAATTTTTTAAATTTTATATACAAAAAATGTACTTTTTCTTGTATTTTACTTCATAACTCTTAAACCAACAGAGGCTCCAACATGAAATTTGTCACAAATATAGAGCTGGTTTTCATTATTAATATATTTATTTTTAAGGATTTTAAAATACTATTTGCTTTAATCTTTATATTATAAATTTTGACCTTTGAACTTTCGAAGTATATAAATATATTACTTGTCCTTTTACAGTCCATGAATATTTCTATTAAATGAAATAAAAGTAAGATTTATACAATGCATATTTTAGAAGTTATGAGCATTAAAGTGTGATTACTTTTGGAAAAAAATCAAACGCTTTTTGATTTTCAAAACGTTATATTTTTGGACCGGGAAGTTATTTTACCGAGAAAAAATTGTGATTTGAATAGCATTTGCAATATTTAAAATCTGTAGCGAATTTCATTGAAATCAGAGATATCAAATCCGAAAATGTCTTTTTTCCGTTTTTTAATATAATTTTTTATTTGGAGTTTTATAAATAAAAAATATCTTATAACTTATAACATTGAAAACTCTACACATATTTATCAAAATCGTGTTCAGTATTTAAGTTCAGAACAACGTTCATTTGAAAATGTATTTATGTACACAATACATATGCTCTTCGAATAACTTCTATTGAAATTACATACATCATTTGTATATTGTATTTGTACATTATTATTATTTTTCCTTCTATATTAATTTGTAAGTTTTTATTATTTTATATCTGTAAGATTTGTATGAGATTGTTGTAATATTTAATTTATTATTTATTTCATTTGCTTTTTTTTTATTATTTAAAATTTTTCTGAATAAAAAAAACACACGTACACATGCTAACACACTCATACCGCCATTAAAACAGAAAAATGTTTATGTCATTTTCAAAAGAATAAAAGATTTATTTATATTTTTATACCCTACACCACCAAAGGTGGTTGGTTTATTATGTGTTTGTGCAAATATTGTAACGCAGAGAAAAAAATGTTCCTACACCCACCTTAAAGTAAATACCGTTCGACTCAGAATCAAGTTTTGATGTCGATTTAACGATGTCAGTCCGCCGTTGGCTGGCTGGCTGGCTGGTTGACGGCTTGACTATGCTGTCCATGTGAAAGCTGTGGCGCAAAGTACAGGTCGCAATTTAGAGATATTTAGAATGAAACTTGAATTGACGATGTGATACAAAATGTTCTCCGGAATACAGTTTTAACCCAATACATACCTAAAAATTTAAATATTTGAGGATTTGACGCAAGTAAGTGTTATGTAAGCATAAATATAGTGTGCCAAATTCATCAAAGAATCGTCGCAATAATTGACCATAGCTCCCATATGAACCACCTCTTCGAAAATCACTTTAACATGCATACAATCCCATAAAATGGTGAATATTAGATAATATTCGACACATATAAACATTTATATACTCTGCAAAAAATTCATTAAGATCAGTTCCATAATGGCCAATACTCCCTATAAGACCCATTTGGGAATCACCAAAAAGTGCACAATACATGTGAATCCTTAGTATCAAATTTAAAATTCTGCAATGTAGGTTTATTTTCCACTTAAAGAAGTATATTGGTCCATAATTGGCTTGCTTCCCGAATTTTAGATAAAAAAAACAAAAAAAAAAAAAAGAAAAACAAAACCCCGCGGTTAGGTATCAATGGTCGCTGACGCGACTATACCTTTTTTTTACATTTACTGGGAAAATTCAAAAAAAAAAAAAAAAAAAAATAAATAAAATAAAGGAAAATACATTCAAGATATACTCATATTCTTATATGCAATATCACAAAAGATTACAATACATATCATAAATATTTGAAGAACGCAGTTGTTTATATTCATATGGGTTATTAAAACAACATGGTCACACTCTCATAAACATAGATAGAGAGTTATAAAAGTCGATTACATAGTATTATTTATATATAAAAAATGTTAACAATTATGCAAAATGCAAAAAAATCTACAAAAAAATTATTGATTCAATATATAATGACGACTAACTATATTATACACATTTTTTTTCTGTTATGACAACAATGGGAAATGAACAACATATAAAAATAAATTAAGATTTCAAAGTTTCTTATTACATAAGCAAATAACTTTAGAATATATCGAAGTTTTTAAAATCTTTTTCAATGTAGTTATTTTTATTTGTTGAAAATAATTACACACATACAGAAAAAAGTAAAAAACCAACTTCAATTAACGAAATTGTTTATATTAATTAATTATTAATTGATTTTTCCTCCAATCACCAAAAGGTATATAATACTTTTATTTTATTATTCTAGTATTATATTTTATTATTAATGTTTTCCTAAAAAAAGACATTACGAGCTAGAATTTTGAAATACTAAATTCATGTATTCCTTTAATTTTATAGACAAATCTTGTGTTTTTTCTTTCTTTTTTCTTCTATTTTAAAAAGTTCTCAAATTATTTAAAAATAATTTAAAAACAATTAGAATTTAATGTATGAATAAATAATACAATTAAATTCCATAAAGAAATTAGTAAATAATTTTAATGTAGAGAAGTACTTGAAATAATTTTCGGTCTACAATACATTTACATTGTATGCGAAAGAGAGAGAAAAAGCTTTGAAATCCTCAGGCTTCTATTTCTTAACAAAAAGTTTTCTTAATTAAATTCCAAAAAAATCTTTAAACCTAGATACAGTTAGTAAACAGGAATTTAAATAGAAAAATTACTTACTTTGTGATACTAATATTTTCGATTAAAATCATCTTATTAAAATACTCTACAAAAACATTGAATGTTTTTTAGAAAAATATTGACAATAAAAAGCTATTTAAATGGAAAAAAATGTAATCATTGGTGATCACTCAGATATGTTATTCTCTAAAACACAAAATGAAGAAATTACAATTATCCCATACAGCACTTCTGTATACATTTTACACTTTGTTTTATTAAAAACAAAAAAATCGTCAAGCTACACCTAATTATTCATATAACACTTCAAACACCTACTGAAGTAATTAAGTGTGGCTACAATGAAACAAAAACAAATATGCGAGAGAGCATGAAAAAGGAGTTAAAATAAACTAAATAAAATATCGCCATCAATATTGTAGATACAACAAACTAATATCAATAGGACAACAGATGCTGTTCACAAAAATAATAAACAAAGAAATAAAATAAAAGCATACAAAGTGTTACAACAACTTATCAACAACACCGCAACAACATCAAGAATTAATGACATTAAAAAGACACCATAATTATGTGTGGTCCATACCCATTACCACCAATAACACATCAATATTTGTTCAAATGTAGCAGCAGTTAAGGAGCACAAATTTTACTTCCCCACATCTGGGCAAATAACTTTGTAATGTAGTAGGAAATAAGCAAAAGCGACATCCCGCCGCGCAGCAAACACAGCAAAGCAACCTTTTTACTCTAAAATGTCAATGTTCAGCATCAATAGAACACTCACCAAAAAAATAAATAACATTATAAAAAAATAATATGTGTAAATAGGTAATGAGATTTTTTAAGACAGTTATCAAGATTGAAGTTAGTTTATTACCCGCTTGCCATGTAATGGCAAAAATAGAGAAATATAAAGACCTAATATACTATGAAAGCAACATGATTTTATGCCTGAAGAGTAGCATAACAGAAGATTCTTGGAACAATGGTTAACAGGTGAAGAAACAGAGAACATTAGTTAATTTATTTATAGTATTTTTATCACATAATTATTGATTATTCAAATCGTTAATGCTAATCAACAAGCAGAGTAAGTAATACACAGAAAAAATTACAGCTCATATTAACCAATTTTAAATTTCTATGCAATTTAAATTAATTAATAATTTTAAATGTAAAATTAAATTAAAAAGAAATAAACTTGATCGGTTTATTCACCCCTATAGCAGATTTAAGCACCAAAATAACTGAATTGTTTTTACATAAATTTTAGTAATTTGGATAATCATTGTGGGACGATCAAATTCGACAAGTCTTGATTGAAAAATTTTTCATAATAATTTTTTGTATATATTGTGACCTTTGTCTGTGTAATATTAATAACTGGATACATTATCCTTTCCATCATAAATGATAGGCAGTATTTTTTTTTTTTTTTTTGTTTTTGATTTTTTTTTTTTTTTTATTTCTAACCAAATAGAATTTTTCTAAACAATAAAAAATTTAAATTACGAGATACACAAATTCAGAACCAATCAAAATACCAAATAGTTTGAATTGACAGTAATCTGTGCTTCGAACTATGTGACGCGCGTAGCATCTTCAGTAAAGTTTTTTCACGAACATATAACGGCAACGGAAACACTTCGCCACCACCTTTATCCGCTATAAAATCGGATGATAAAGGATACTTTAAATCCTAGATGAACATAGCACAGAAAAAAATATTCAAATATTTTTCAATAAAATATTACATAAGATTTTATTGGAGTTTAATTAATATTTATAATAGAAGTTAATTTTCTAATTGATATAAAATGAATATTTAAATAAATGACAGTTCTACAAAAAATTATAAAAAAAATTAAATCTTTTCTATAAAATGAAGAAACGCAAATAAATTTGACAAGTTTCCAATAATCTCAGCTCAATTTCTTTGTAAGAAGAAGAATTAAATAAAAAATCAAATTATTGTAGTAATTAATATAATTTTGATAATTAACGAGCTAAAATCAAATTAAAAAATTAAATAATATATCAAATTCGTAACTTTGAAGTCGATTTTACCTTTTGTGGTGTAATAACAAGCAGTCAATTATATAGAAACAGCTGAATATACCCATTTCAAACATGACATGGAATACCGTTTTGACAGGAACACTGACTCGAAATTCATAAAATATAATAAACCCTAATGAAATTTTCATTAACTTAGGAACCATGTACCACAGATAACAAAGTTATAGAAAATTCAAATTACCATCAGAATAAAAAGGTGCTATAAAAATCTCCTCTGTATGGATTGAGATACATTTAGGACTTCATACATAATTTCATCTTTCTAGTTCGATAATATAAAAAAAAATCACAAAAGTACCATTGAAGAACAAAAATGACCGATAAGGACCGCACATGGAATTTTTCGAAATGAATAAATAGGACCATGTATATTAAATTTCATGTTTCACAGGTTAATATAGAGGAAATAAAAAGTACCATTAGAAGAAAAAAAAATACTAACAAAGTACCCTGTTATAGATTCTCATGTCAACTTATGACCATATTTAGAAAAAATCAGGAAGTACCATTAAAAGTAGCAAAATAAAAAAAGTGACCAACAAAGCCCTCTAGAATCCTATTAAACACATATGCCCAAATTTCAGTTCTACGGGTGGGGGGGGAGTTCATATTTAGAATGTTAGAAAAGTACCATTAAAAAGTAAAAAAAAAGTACCACAAAGTCTTTTATGGATTTCTTATTAAACTAAAGAACATATTCTAATTTCATTTTCTAGTTAATTAATTACAGAAAAAATTATACATATGAATTTATGCTTATGTTTCTAAGTTAATGTAATTGAAAAATACATATTAATTTGAAACTAATAATAATACAGATGTATCAAAAATGTACCCAATGAAATATCAAATGTATGATATCCCATATTAAATACTCATATCGAATATTCAATAAATATATTTTTAGAAAAAAAGTACAAATAGGTACGATTTTACTCCTTAACGCTTGAATTTCTAAAAGCTCCAAAATTCCTGTGTTCCTCATTTTTGGTAATTTATGAATACGACGTAAATATCTGATTTGAGGTTTCAAAGATACATATGGTGCAAAAAAAAAATACCAAAATAACAGTTATGCATCCGTTTTAATCATAAAATAGCTGATTTCCCAATAAGTACCTCCATAAACTAATTCAACTTTTATATCATAAAATCCGTCTTAGTTGAACAATTGGAGGAGACCTACCTACGATTCAAATATCGTCTCCTGCGTCACGCGTGGTCGTAACGTAAACGTTACTCGTTATATATATACGATAAACAACTGTCGTGTAGGAAAATTTTTACATACCTGATGATAGACCCACGAGTGTCATTATGTAAGAAATACAATGTTTCGCTCTTGCACGTCTCCGTCAGAATACATACTGTCTTTAAGCCCAAATTGCAATAAGCGCGTAGTCCAAGCAGCTGTGGTGCGAAATAATCAAGCTGATATGTTAGAACCACTGTTTGTAAATGAGTTGATTACATTTTGGAGCAGCCAGTCAGTGTGTTTAGTTTAGCACTGTTTCTAAATTACTGCGTTCCATTCAATTTAAAGATGACAGCACGGTACGTTTTTTTTTCGCGTTGTTTTTATTTTGTCATTATAGAGTTTATAAGTAAAACAAGGAATAATCTAAAATATGGTACTCAACCTTAAATAAAAAGAATAAAAGAAGATAAATGGCAGAAAACCCTAAATCGAATTATAAAGACAACAAGCGTTCTTATAGATAAAACATTCTGCAACAGGAATCAAATTTTTAAGGATTAACAAAATGGACGAATTATCAAAAAATTAGAAAAATACCCTATAATATAATTATCAACAAGAATAATCAAATATACAACGTTAGCTGTTGCTGACTACATCCAATGTAAACTTAAAACGGCCACAAACAGTTTATAACTGACAGTGACCAGCTGATGTTTTTGCTGGCAACTGCTCAAGCCTCAAGCTATTGGTAATTTGGCTTTAATATTGATTTTGCAGAAAATTTTTCGAACATCTTGCAATCTGGTCTATCCATTTCATTAATGTTGGGTCAAATATTTGAAGACAATTTCCTAAAAAAAATAACGGAAATATTTGCAAAATATAATTTTCAAATACTTGAATAGTTAAAATTTATTATAATTCCAATTTAATTTTATATAATTTAACATTTTTAACTTTGAAACATAAGCCTTACGATTTAAGTTGCTATTGACATAAAAATTGTTTATTTTATTCATTATCTAATTTATTACAAAAAATTAAAATTCAAAACCTGCAATTAATCGCCAAAATTTGTAAGGACACATTTAACACAACATGCCATAATTAAGTTAGATCAATGAATATAAATCGGAAGAGAAATCATACTGATTCCAAAGGAATCCCAGCAAAAAGTGCTTATTGGAAAAGCAGTACCAATGCTTACAAAAGCGATATATATTTTTTATAAGTAAAGTTTCAAAATACAATACAGGTAATAGCACTCTTCCTTACCATAGTGACCGGAAGAATCCAAAAAATCCATTCTTAATTGCTTCTAAGCGCATCTAATCACCCCCCCGCGAACAAAAATCAACGCATTATAAATGCTCCTCAGTAATGTTATTATAAAATCTGTTCTGCACATGTCAGAAAATATAATAAACTTGCTAAAGCGCATTTAAATGCATGATTTTTGTCGAGAGAGCGCCTAGAACAATACTAGCAATTTTTTCTTCTCCGGAGCACTATGAAGGAAATGTATTTCGAAACAGTCATCTATAAATTACTCTATGCCCTTTCGAAGCTTTATGCAATTAAGTAAGCAATATGTTGCTTCCGTCAGTTGTATTGCATCCAAATCAATAAATTTTTTTGCTGGGATAGATTTAGAAGACCATCCTTTATACATTATAATCCTCTTTGCATATTCTCCATACGAAGTAAATTATTAACTAACAAATGTTTAATATTTCAAGAGCGATTCTTATTTACTTCATATTCTCATTGGAATTCTTATAAAATATAGGTAATAAACTAGGATTTTAATCTATTAGTCTTTACACTGTTTAGCTGTTTAACACTTTTATCATAATTCGATTTATATTTATTCCACCCACTGTGCACAACGATTTTCCACTTCCGTTTCTTGTACTACACGACTATTAAAAATATAACACGTAAAAGTAATTTTCAAAGCCAAAATGATTCATAGCGTTTGTCCCCTTAACGGTAAATTGTTATATTTCATCTCGAACTGACAATGATTCCAACATTCATACACTTTTGGCTAAATTTATGTACAAATGTATATGTTTGTATGTATGTATATGGACATTTGTATGAGGTATAGATGTGGGTGTCTAAATAAGCGTTTAGGGAATTTACGTTATTCTCTCGCTCTCAAACACCTACAATAAGTTGGCTAAATAATCAACCAAGCAGACAGGCAGTAAGGCAAAATTCAACTAACCAACCAACCAACGAACCAACTTTGAATTCATTCATTCATGTTTTGGTTAAGTAGTCATTAATAAGTCACTAAACAGTTTGCGCCTTTTTTCCTTCTTTTTTTTTTTGCTGTTACTCTAATTTTTGTTCTTTTTCAGTTAATATTTTTTTTTTGAGTGTTGTTCTTGTTGTTGGTTGTTTTTATTGTTGTAATTTGAGTTCTTGTAAATTTTATATGCTTATTGTTCTTTTGAATCAATTTTTCTTTTGGTTTGGGGTTAAAAGCGCAAAAATACGATTTAATAGTACAAGTTAGCAAAATATCACTTTGCCGTTATTTAAGCCACCCCCTCCTGGTGAGTGCTTTTAATAGGAAGACTGTATATTTGTGTGTGAGGTTGATGTAAATCATTTACACGTGAATGACTCACTAATGCATTTTTCAAGTTTGCTGACCCAACAAAAGTTTTCAGTTTGAAAACAGCGTGCTATGAAGGTAGAACTCAAATTGTTAGCAGAAGTTAATTAATGCGTATGTGTTG
>MINK01180564.1:0-12917 GCA_001735545.1 Phormia regina
TGTCATTAGAGGAACTAATTACTTTTAAGTTGTTCAGTAACTCATTGATTTTAAAATAGCCATTAGTTAAAACAAAAGGAATTAGTTGGATTTTTTTTGTTTTAATTTTATTAAAAAGGAAATCATACAATAAAAAATGTTTAAAATAAATAAATACATGATTTATGTTTCAATTAAAATATATACATATCATAACCATCCAACAGTTATCTTCCACATATTCTCAATCCATGCCACAGGAGAAAATCCTGGCGATAGTTGCACTCTGTTTCCCAGAACCGACTGCACCTTATGCAAACACAATTATGGTTCCACTCTTGCTTGGAGTAGTTTCATCTCAGGATCTGCTCCTCGCTGAAAATATACAAGATTTTAATCCGGTTTTCGTGTTATCCGAATGTAATTAATGAAATTTTCTTACCTTTAAATAAAACAATTTTATAAAATATGTAAATCAGGGCAATTTTTGGCTACTGAACTATTCACCTCTTCAATATAAAAAGGAGCAATAAAAATTTTACACTATTTTGAAATAATATTTTTACACTTACACCATATTTTTAGAAGAATGAGCAGCAAATAATTGAAAATTTTAAAAATATTTTCATATTTAATTTGATTGTGTATTTTTTAAATGTCAAGAAATTTTATTTTGAATATTTTGTCAAATAATTTTTTATTATATATTTTTCTTTTAAACAACAAACACTTTATCAAAGACAACAATTTATTCAGTTTTTAAACCTTGTCGTTGAAAAGTAAGTACATCTGTAACTACATGCCATTACCAAGTTTTTGCTGGGTAATAAGTTCTAAATAAAAAATTAAAGAAAAATTCACGACGCACAGTGTGCGATTCAAAAAATGAAATGGAAATAATTATGGAACTTCGGAGCGGCTGCTCCGATTTTTGTAAAATTTCACATGACCATACCAAAGGTGTTGTCGAGTTTAAGTTTTGAGCTTGCACCATATAAACCTACATGAAGCGAGTCCACAGAGTCCCAAAGTTAAACACCTCGGATATAAAATTTCTAAAAAACGATCCTTATATCTGAATCGATTTCAAAGAGATTTTTTTAGTTTAAGAGATTTTGAGATTCAAATATTAAAATTTTTACTTTTTAGCCTGTCTTGGTGAAGTTTTATCGCTACAGTGGATTTAAATTTCACCCGATTTTTTTAAGATTTCTTTTATTTCATTAACAACAAATAGAAAAATTGTGCAAAGAAAGAATTTTTATATTTACGGAGTCAAAAGTAACAAACTTTCAAAAAAGATTTATATTTTCCGTTTTTGCCAAAAAAGTGGTAACAATGTTTTTCTTAAGTATTTATATTGAAAGACAACTAACCACAAAATACTTTAATCGAAAAAAGTCTCTTAAACATCGAAATTTACGAGAATCAGGGTTTCCCAAATTTTACCCTGGGGGTGAAAATTTAAAACAAAAATCATTAGTCGTAACGCCAAAGTAGAATAAGTACAGGCTATTTTTATAGGTTCTGGAACTAGTTGTAGAACTAATGCAATTTTTCCTGGGTAACAAGAATTTTTTTGCATAAATAAAAATGAAAAATATGCAAAAAATCACAAATTCTCAATGTTATTTGCAAAAGGTCTTCAACAAATTTTCGTATTGTAAAAATTTTTATACATATTTGAAAAAGTTCCCATACAATAGGGAAATTTCCCTCCCCAAAATGAAAAATCTTAATGGAAAATGTGTACTAATCATAAAATTTAAGTAAATAGTTGTGAATTCTATTTTCCTCCCCCAAAGGATTGATCTTTGAAATCGGTTCAGATATAAGATATCAGGATCGATTTTTAAACATTTTATACCGGATGTGTTAAACTTTCGGACCCTCTGGACTCGCTTCATAGTCTATTTGAGCTTGGATCATGCACAAAACTTAAACTCACCTGCACCTCTGGTATGACCATGTGAATTTGACAAAAATCTGAGCCGCCGATACGAAGTTCCATAATTATTTCCATTTAATTTTTGGATTTTTGATATACTTACTTTACAAATTTTAAATAACTATAATTTTAGTCAATAATTCGATACTGAAATGGTGCCAATTTGTATCAAATTGGTATAAATTTTTGTTAATGATTTGAGCATTGAAGTATTGAATTTGAACACATACATGAAAGATTCATTATTGAGACTGAATAATATCATTATCAGCAATAAGGTGATCAAGTTTTCTCTGTGTGTAGAAAAATAAAAATTTGTTCTATATATGCTTAATTCACTTAATAAGAACTATTGTTCCATAAAAGGAAACCTTTTTTCATATATCGACTATTGAAAAGTAGAATTTCTAACAAAAAACAAAAGCATAACAAGTAATTATTTTCAAAATATAATCATCCCAATTACCAAACAGTGCATCTTTTTGGTAAAAAATCTGTATCTCTTTAATTACAAATGGGATCAGAGTTAAACGTATGAAACAGTTATAGAGGAGAACCTAATCTTTCAGAAAAATCATCTTGTAGTCGCCTTGCGATAACAAAATATATACTATATGGTCTCAGAGATAACCATCTCGAGTATGTTAAAGTTAAAAATTAAGTCAAATTTCAAAAATATTTATATTTCTGTTTAGCAATTTTTTCAGACAACAAAATTCGACAATAGCATGGCTCGATTATGGTTGCTATTTACCATATTTTTTTCTTTGTGTATGTAAACTTGAACTTAAGTAGTTATGGATGAATTAGACATACTGAACACGAACACACTTTTTACATTATTTCTGTTTTATCCTAAATAAGACGATTACTCGAATATATTCCACTCTAACTCGAAAATCGGTATTAAGCATTGTTATATAAAATTTATATCCGTTCTATAGTTTCAGAGGTATTCCGAAATAAGTTTTTTATTATGCTAAATATATATTTTTTAAAACCATTTAACAATTAGAGCAAAGAAAAAAATTCGAAGTTAATGCACAAATCTTGATTTCATTTTCAATTAAATGACCACCAGTATGGCAAAATAACCCTCCTTGAAAAAATCAACTTTAACTTTCTATAGGCATGACTACTTTGACCAAAACCATAGGCATTCACGCTTGTATAGCTTAAGAACTTCCTATACTATTTAGATAAACTTAACTACCAAAAAAACAATTTAAAAAGTAAAAATTCTGGAAAATTTCTTTTGAAATTATTGAGGAATAAAAAAATCCTAACTTTTTTAATTTTTTTGGTGTATCCTAATTGTATAAAAGATTCTTGGGTTATAGTCTCAATTGGACACACCATTCATAATTTTTTACCAGCCCATATTACCAGCCACCTCCTTTACAAGGTAAACAAGCACAAATGTTATATTTTGGACATAACTTTTTTATTGCTCATTTCTAATACCAAACTAATCTTATATAAGATAAATATTTCAACCAAAATTTCGTCTTCCTAGATTGTCCCGTTCGAGCCCTATCCTGATTTCAACAGACAAACAGACGAACGAACATAAATAGATTGACTAATAATCTAACCAAGACCCAGAATTAATGAATTTTTCAGTGACCAAAGTAAACTTTGAATATCAAAAATGTTTGCGTTCTTTAGTGGACCCAGTTCAAGCATTTCGGGGAGAAAAATAAAATGATTTTCTTAACTAATTCTCAAATTCATTTTATTGGTCTTCATACAAAATAATTTTTAACCGTAAACATTATTGTATATAAAATTATCCTACGAACTAATGACCACCTAACAAGTAATTAATTATAAAATATACATAAAAAACTAATAAACCAAATAATTACTGTTAATCTGTTTAAATAAATAATCATGTACTTGTTAAAACAAAACATAATTTTTATATCATTATTAAGTTATTTATTTAAAATTCTTTTTCGTACTTAAATTAAGTACCTACTTGGTACTAAAAGTTAGCCAAATAAAAATCTTATTCTTAAAAATTATTTATATATGTACATATGTATGTAGAAAATATAAATATTTGCAAATAAAACAAAATAAAAAGCAACAAAAAAAAAAACTAAACAAAACAACAACAATAAAATAATATTAATCTTCACAATTCGATAAAAGTTTGTTGAATGGCCAAAATAAATGTTCTAAACAAAATAAAAACACACCGACATACACTCTTAAATACTACAACAATTTAAACAATTAAAATAACAGCAACAAAAACAATGAATAACAATAAAATTGAAAATAATTATTCAAAATTTTATTTTTTCAATTGTTAAAAATTTGCTGGAGAAATTAAGAATAAATGAAATTAGAAAAAAATTTCGGCTGGGACGAATCTTTGATACCCTACCCTGGATAATGTAAAAAGTACAATACTTTCAATTTTAACATCCCTGACATGTATTTGAATAACAAACTTATACATATATAACTAACAACAATAATAAACAATCATAGCCCCTGCCAGCAGTTTTATCCACTATCAGAAAAATGACTCCTTTTAGTGCTTTTAAGATGTTACTTTTTAGATAGTAAGAAAATTTACAAAAACAAATTACATTAATTTCGATTTTAATCTATTTATTATATATTTTTCGTACTAACTAAATGTCGAAAAAGTCACTTAAAAGATAGTTTCTGGATATTTATAATGTTACCAAAAACTGTCTCCCTTAGTGCTTTCAATATGATATTTTCTGGATATTTCGATTTTTCGAAAAATGTGAAGAAAATTTTGGTATTTAGTTGACATCTTACTTTCAAAGACATATGTTCGAAATTTAAAATTAAAGCTGAATATAAAATAAATAGAAATTCAAAGAATGTTTCATAAAATGGAAATAAATTTAAATTATTTTTTTAAAATAAAATGAAGCTACATTTTACCTCCTTAATGAAACCATTTCGATTTGTTTAACAGTGTCACCCAAAAAGCATCCAAAGTATTCAAATTCATCACTAAACCCAGCAAAAACTACGCCTACTAAATAACGTGTCTTGTAACCGAAAACAATACGAAAAACGTCTTCCTTTTTTNNCACCCAAATAAAGCACTTAATAGTGTAATAAAAAAAATATAAGAACTGCTGCACACTTCATCCCGAACGGTGACAGTTCTTGGATAAGAAAATGATATCATATTCTGCTATATCTAACAACTTGAGGTTACTCTTTAGTTCAATTTTGGATAGAAAATGTTGGCAGGGTTTGCATTTATATTATTAATTTTTTTTTTAGTTTTTGATTATGAAAATAAATATTTATGACCAACCTGTTCAAATGCAACTTCAAAAAGTCTAAAAGTGCTTTTTAGCCGATATCTGGGATATAGAGGGCCGATTTTTTTAGAAAAAAAATTGAAGAAAGATTTTGAATTTTTTGTGCAAAAACGAAGTCGCTATCTTGTATAGCAGCCTAGAAAACCGGCAACTAATACGATTTAAAGGGGTATCTTCGGTTTTTTGCCGATATCTCAGTTATTTATCAACCGATTTTCCTCATTTGTATTAACGTTCTTACATGAAATTTTACCTATAATTTGATATATAAAACTTATATATCCGATAACTAGGGCTTTCTACAAACTGATTTCAACAGACAGACGGACATTTTTATATCGACTCCTCTATCAATAAGGATCCAGAATATCCTTTTTGGGGTCTAAGATTAATATTGTATAAATTACAAACGGAATGACAAACTTATATATACCCTTTACACCTATGGTGAAGGGTATAAAAACAAAGAGAAGAAGAATTGCTAATTATTTGAAATTTATAAATAGTTTATTTTGTAGGTTTGTAAGAAATTTTTAACAAATTTAGTACAATAAACAAAATTAATTGTATGTATTTTAGTATTTTTGTATGTTTGTATGTCGTCATTAAGTTTTTCTAGAGAAAATTTGATGTTTAAATAAGACGAATAAAAAGAGTATGAGAGTATTTTATATAAACAAAAGTTTATTGTCTACATAAACGTCATTTGCTGAATTAAAACGTCATTTAGTAATTTCATTTATTTTAGTTTAGTGTGTTATTGATTAGTATTGATGGTTAAGCAACAAAGTTAATAAATTATTTGTAAATTTTTTTTTAGATATTTTTTTAAATTTTAAATTAATATGAATGTTTACACAGACAGCCAGTGGACTTTAATAAAAGTTGTAATAAATGTAAAGAGAACTAATAAAATATTAGTCCCTTAAAAAAGCAACTAATACTTAGATCAACAAAATATTATTGACATAAATGTCAATGTAAAAACCTATTTGGACAGAGTTAAGAGTGTTAACAAGCTTTAACTTCTAAATTTATTAAACAATAACATTAATTTCCTAGTTTGTATAGATTGACTTATTACTTTAGAATTTTATTATTAATGTTTTCTTATATAAATATTTCATTATTGTTAAAATATTTTTTTCTCCCCATACTATTTTGTTCACAGCCCATTTCATCTGTCCATCTCTCCATGGGTTTTTTTTTTAATACCAACTAAAAATAATTTCATTTCCAGTGGTTTTACTTCCATTATAAATAGAGATCGTAAAAGAATTGTTTATTTTTTGCTACAACCAAAATAAATAAATTTTTGCAAAAACTAAAATAGACAAAAAAATTAAACAAAAAGAATACATACATTTCTAACATTTCAATAAAAATTTGTAAAAATCATTATTGTATTTATTTCGATTTCATTCTGTTTAATTTTGTTTCTCCTATAGATTTACTAAAGTTGACGGACTATTCTGATTGACTAGTCATGTTGGCGTGAAATATACACACACTTTTAATTCATGTCAAAAATTTGAATTTATTTAAATGTTGTTTTCTTTTTTATTTTGGTTTTACGTGTTTTACTTTACGATTTGCCATGCTATGACAAGATGATGGCACGTTTTTTGGACCAACGAATATTTAATTGAAAAGCGAATTGATACAGTGAGTTTCATAAGACAATATCAATTGGAAATTGAAATTTGCCCAGAATATAATAAATATTATTATTAACTTCCATATTTTACAAAACAGTTTTTTATCAACATTTTCGTTTTTTTGTTAATGCACATTAATTAGGTTAGATAAGAAATTATTTCCATTAAATGCAGAAAAGCGTTAAAAATAGTAACATAAAAAAAACGAGAGTACACCTGGAGTAGTGCTTCCTATAGTATATAATTAAAAAAGTTTTGTGTGAGTGAGATGAATTATTGCTTATAAATATTTCACATAAATATATATTTTTTATTAATTTTACATAAAAATGTGTATTTTCTGAAAAGAAAAAGAAATGGTTAAAGAACAAAAACAAAAGACCTGGTTAAAAGCAACTCAAATCGTTTAGATTTTTACTTGTTTCTCATAATGCATAACAAAAACAAATCAATTTAAAGTTAGAATTTCTTTTCTATTTTGTTTATCACGCTCTTCTTAGAACTTTCGCAACAATTTTTTTAAAAACTCTAACTTGTTGTAATAACAACATATATTTCATTACAACTTGTCCAGTTTGATTTCATAAAACAAAAAGAAAATAACAACAATGAAACTGTTTTGAATGAGAAATATACAGATAAATAATTTGAGACGCTCTCTTGTATGTTTTGTTTAAATTCATACGAGCTGATTGGCCCTGCCTTGCACGGCCAATATTGTATAAAAATATATTATACAAATTAACAATTAAAAAAAATTACCGCAAAGTCCTCTAATGGATTTTAATCATTTAGGGCCACATATCCTTAATTTTATAAAAATTATAAAAAAAATCAAAAAGTACCTTTATCAAATAACATTATTTTTTTTTGTGAATAAACATGTTGATGAAACGTTAACTGTGCAATAACAACATTTATTTCATTACAATTTGTCCAGTTTTGGTTTTATCAAAAAAAATAACACAATGAGACTGTCTTTTAATGAAAGTTCTACATAGTGAGAATATATAGTTAAATAAATTGGAGAGGCTCTATGTTTGTTTTGTTTATATTCATATGAATTGTGGTTACCATATGTATTAGGTTTAACTTTAAACTTAAATACTGACGGATTTTTAATAAAAATCTATATTCTGGCACATCTATTAGAAATATATAATTTTTTTTTTTTTAACGCGTTGTTCAGTGCGGCAGTAAAAGGGATTACATATGTGTTTGCCTATTAATTATAGTAGAAGTGATGGGAATTATAAAATAATGTTTTAACAATGAACTGAAATCCTATATAAGTTTTGTGCGTAATAATATATTGAACAAATTGGCTACAGAATTTTAAACTTACAAGACTTGAAGGGCCTTGAATATCGCGTGCAAAATTTTTATGAAACAATAGGTTTCATTGGTTTCTAGCCCCGATTGTTGTGTAAAGTTCAAAAATATAGAACTGATAAAAAGTATTTAAACTTTGTACCATTCTTCTAAAATTTTAGTTCGCGCGCTTATTTGATCTTACTCAATCATAAGTAAACTAATCAGATTTTTGTACATAAATTCCGCGCTAATCTTTGGACTACTGCGAGACTTAGTTTTTTTTGTCCATTTTATGTAACAAATCGTAGGAACATTAAAATTAAAATTTAATAAAAAGTTGGGATGGACTTTTGAAATTATGGCAAAAATTTTTCCCTTTTTGTTTCTGTATTTTTGTTATAGAAAAATTACAATTTAAAAATATTAGTTATATAGATGTAAGAGTGGCGATAAATATAACTGATGGATCCATAAATTTAAATAAAATGTTGTTGATAATTGAAACGGGACATACCTTTGTCAAAAACACATTCGCTAAGAGGATAAGTTTAATTAATAAGGTATTTGTTGCCGCCTTAATCAAAAATCGGAGGCGCATCAAAAAATTTTTTACGAGATAAAAACATTTTATGGACCAAAAATTTTACTTGTATAATAATGGATCACAAAACGGCATTTCCTATGTAAAAACTCTAACACAATTTTTATGAAAAACAATATATGGGAGAATTTTTCATAAATTGTTACACTTAGTTCTACTTTTGAATAAGAAGTGAAATGTTTTATTTTGAAAGCAGGTTGATGGCGGTTTTCTTGGTTGTTATCATCATGTTACCTATCTATTAAAATACATTAAGATTAGATGTTAGATTATTAATTTAATATTTACTATTATATTTATTAATTTTAACAATCCTTACGGTTTAACGGGCTTGACAATTTCAAAAATAAGTTTCGCTTAAATTTGCTTTAACTTTGTATGAGCAAATTATTTTAGAAATAAAAAATGTTTCTTTGGGTTAAATTTAACATTTTTTTTTCAACACAATAGAGCACAACAAACGGTAAANNNTTCGATTTAAAAACTCCAAATACTAATGGACAATTTATTTATATGATTTACAACTATATTTATATAACACTTTCGACTAATTTAAAAGTACACACAGAAAAAGGATTGTTAAGGAAATAGTTACTATTAAAAAAAATTTAGTATAATTAAACAATATTCAATATCAGATATTAAAAATATATAAATTTGGCAGGTTTTCTACGTTTATAACAATTTTATTATTTTCTCAATGGTATATGCGTTTTCATATAACAAAATATATTTGAATCACTCAATTAATTAATAATTTACAAAATCGTTTAAGGTAACCGAATACAGTTCTTTTAAATTCACTTAAATACAAAATAGTTTTGTAGCTCAATCATTATTCATTTCCATAATACATTTCCAAGTTCAGTTTCTAATATTTGGTTCTAACATTTAAAAAATTCGGTTACCAAAGACAATACTATTCCATTCTCCCAAGCGAATTCATATTAATTTAATTTTCTTTTGACATTTTATAAAAAAATTTTAAATATTATAAAACATTTAAAAAATGTGAAGAAGTACTACAGAATTGCTTTCAAATAAGAACATCAAACCCATAAAATATGCAGCTATCAATAATCCTGAGTGAATTAATTGCAATTGAAGGTTATGCGAGTAAGTTTAATGTTATTATGATTCTTAAAAACTTATGTTTCTTCTTTACAACATAATGTTTTTATTTCATGGATATGGTATGTATGTACATATGTACATAAGTTCAAGGGCCAGAACTTAATGGAATCTAGAACTAATTTCTATGAGGTAAATATATTATATAGCATTATATAATATTAAGCAACCTAATTTGCACAATTACTATTACTTAATTTCTTTCAGGGATGTTCCTTGTTAACACATTTATTACGCATTCTTCAGTAGTCCCAAACGCTTGAGGAATAACATGATGTCACTCATTATATTCTTTATAAATATGTTTTCATAAATATGCATGAATTAATAATTTATTATGCACATTAATGTTTATTGTTGTATTAATAAAATATTGAAATATATGCACTTATAGACATTTAAAAATTTATTTAAAATTCTATTTTAGGTACCGAATTTTTGGGTATTGTTTCAGTTGTATCTACCAATAATTTCCGCCATTATAACTAAAAAATCATTAAAAGCTATCAGTTATTTGATAAACATAAATGAAGTATTCAGTTATTGCAAACGAT
This sequence comes from Phormia regina, assembly GCA_001735545.1. Taxonomy (NCBI): domain Eukaryota; kingdom Metazoa; phylum Arthropoda; class Insecta; order Diptera; family Calliphoridae; genus Phormia; species Phormia regina. The sequence continues at coordinate 10,509 of MINK01180564.1, forward strand.
TTTTGTGATAGTACTTGTAACCGAACGAATTCGATTGGCTAAAAATTCGGTTGCCATAATGAAACTGTATTCTCTGTGTACTTTGGGTCAAGAATAGAAAAGTTTTAACCCTCATAAAATAGAAATTTTGAATCCCAGAGAAAAATTCTTTAAAGCAATTATTAAACTTATCAAGATCTATCAGCTACAGATGAATAAATTCCGACGTACGTAATGATTCTAAATTTGCCATATTGTGCAATAAGTATTTTTAAATATTTTTGAGTCATCCTTATGAAAAGTACAATTATAGGTCAAAAAAAAATATAACAAACATAGAACAATAGTTTTATTTTATTTTTTATTTTTTTGCTTTTATTTAAATTCTCTATTTAAAAACACAAATCAGGAGAACAAAGAAGTATGTATGTGTATGTATGTGTTTATTCGTGTGGAGTTATAAATTCAATGCTCTACATATTGCCATTTCATCTAAATTACACAATGGTACCCCCCCCCATATCGATTTGGCGGAGATAACTAAATTAAATTTCACATGGTCGGAACTTATGTATGTATTTTCGAGTTAATTTTTAGGAGTATATGACCCTAGCGGGCTGGTCATCTCGGTCATGTTATTAAAAAAAATAATTTTGGATATTATGGATCAATCAAGTATCCCAATCGAAATTTAATAAATTTTCCAATGATATTTAAGAACGCAACTAGCAACTTAGAACTCGAAACTCACTTACCTCACAGGCGGCTACAAATGTTTGAAAACGAAGAATTTAAAACTTAATATTTTTGTTTCTTTTTTCCATATGCTGAAATAGTTTCTAAGATATACAATCTTATATACAGTGGCAAAAAAAAGTATTCAACGTGAGAGGAGATAATTTAATAAAAAAAAATGAATTTTTAAGTAAAAAAGTGGTTTAAAATTTATTAGAACATTAAGATTTCAAATCTGTTTAAATTTTAAATTGAATACAAATAAAAATTAATTTATATANNAAATTTAATAAATATGTTCAAGAAAAAATAAAATAAAAAATAAATTTTGGTATGATTTTATTTCCTTTACACATTTTTAATTCATTCAATCATCTACTTGATTGATTTAATTAATTTATTAATTGGGATTTTTTTTTCCGTTTTGTATTTCTTATAGTTTTTAGTAATTGATATAATTATTTTGGTGAGAGGTGCAAATTTGAGCAAGTTTTTAATTAAATTAATTATTTTCATATATATAAGTTAATTGGTGACTTTTTTCTGTGTAATGACATTGAAATTGAGGGCAAAGAAAGTAATCGACATCATTACAAAAATGCAATTTTTTTAATAATACGTAGCTTTTTATTTTTACATTATAATCTCCTTTAAGCAATTTTATATACAGTCTGTCAAGAAAATGTTTTTACAATGAAAAGATTTTTATTATTTTAACTTTATTTTACAATATTGGCAAATGTTTATTCTTATATTTTATTTTATGTATATTTCTTTAATGGGTTTTAACAAAAATAATTCATTATGATTGTAATTGCAAATGTATAACAACAAAAACAACATATACCCTGTAAACTGCTTGTCAAGATAAAGATACGCCCTTTTGTTACTATTCAAAGCAATTCTTGGAATTTTGAAATGTATTTTTTGTTACTATGGTTTCAGTGAGATGACAATAATTACGTAGAACAAAAATATGAGTCCAAATCCATAAAATATATTATGATTACTTCATAATTTATATGTTAATTAGGTCAAGAATAAAACTGCTAGGGATAAACCCATTTGGATTTTATTATAACACCCAATACTGGAAAGGTGCTGAAGATATTTTATAAATTTGTTCCTTATTAGGACAAATACTTAATATTGAATCGGTACAAAAAATATGAATTTTTAGCTGAGTGGAACGAAAAATGTTAAAGAAACTAGGGAAAAATATCCACCAGGGCTCCTAATAATGGGCTTTAGAAAGGGTACTTCCAGTTTATTTTTCAATAAATAATAAAAAACTCTGGCTGAATACAAATACAGGTTAGAACCTACGTGGAAAATAAATACTCTTATGGGGGCCAAATAATGAAAAATGTTCTATGGGAATGTTAATATTATGATGAAGTATAATTGAACCCAGTCCGGGTACACTGAAAACCTTCAAAAACTTTTAGGAAATAAAAACAATATATATTTATCTTTTGGAATTTTTAAGATACTACTAAATACTGGCCAATACCGTTCTATTTCGTTCAGAATAGTTAGAAAATCGGTATTTTTATGAAATATAGTTGATGCGCTAAAACATTTCTATTCTTTGGAAGCTCGTTTGTTAAAAATATATAATAATAAATATGAGTTTATGAGAGACAAATGTCAAAATTGATGTCATTATCAAATAAAAACTCCAAGCAATTATGA
>MINK01180583.1:0-14698 GCA_001735545.1 Phormia regina
CATTTTATAACAGCTAATACCTACAAAAACTCAATCTAAAAGTTTTGATAGTAAAATGGCCTCAATGTGGAAGATTTTTCAATTTTGAGTCTAAACGACAAACGTCAAAAAATTATCGTGATAAAGATTTGACTAATATAGACTGAATTTGTCAGTATTATTGCGGCGTTAAAAGAAAATTGTCAACGCTCGAGCTCTGACAACTTTGTCTTGATAATGCTTTTTACATGGTTTATTATGATATACGTTTCCCCTATAATTGACATAAATAAAAAAATTTGACATTTGTCTTAATAAAAATTTCTTTAATGTAGATTCAATGTAAAGATCGACAAATATGGGAAATGTTCTTAATAGTTTCGGAGTTTTTTTGAAATAAGTGTCTGCAGATAAATCATTTTCATGCATTAACTTACATTTTTTGTACCTAAAACTCTAAAATGTTATAGTTTATCATTTCTATCTTAAAGTTTGTAATACTGCGAATAAAATAGGGCATGTTCGTTCAAAATTGACGCAGAAATCTAAATTTTATTCACAGTTAAGTAAAAATACCTACTATATGCAATTGAATAGAAATACAGTGGTGGCCAAAAAAATGTTTTTCTTGAAACAAAAATTGTCCAACTATTTTTGGATTCTGACGAGTTAAACAAGAATCTGCATTCACTTTTTTCCAACGAGTACTGATTTTTTTCCTTGGACATGACTAATATCATACCTGTATTTCGTGATCACACTATAAAATTTGATAATGGTTGGTCAAACTTACACTATAACTCAAGAACCCTTTACCCGTTTTTTATAAATTGTACATCAAAAGAAGCATACAAAAATTGTCAAGATATGTTAATAATATTTTTTATTCTTTCAATAATTTCAGAGTTATGAGTTATATATCACTTTTTAAAAAATAAATTTTAAAATTTTAGGTACAAATTGCCGATTAATTACGAAAATATTAGCTAAATAATCTTAATTAGACAAACTATTCCCGCCTAAAGGCGGGGTCTTAGTAGTTTTGCTCATAAAAAAATAAATGCGTGACAGAAAAAAAGTAAACGCTGATTCTTATTTAGCACCTTAAATTCCATCTAATCCGCCTTTTTTATTTAAGACGAAAATTATATTTTTTGTCCACTAGGTGTGGGTATACAAACTTATCTGTGAGTCCAATTAAGATTTTGTGCATTAATTTTTATAATACGTGGCTTTATTTACTCGTAGTTTCGCCAGCTTTGAGATAAAAGTGATGTTTTCACTTAAAAAAATTTTTAGTAAAAAAAGAAATCTTGAATTTTGCATGAAAACAATTTTTCAGACACTTTTTTCGAAATATCTCCTACAATATTCAGGAGATATTTCGAATCGCTCTGCTAAAAATTTAATAGCAGAGCGATTTAAAGCAGATTTTATTTCGCATATCGTGGTATACCATTTATATAAATCGTACATACCGTTCTCAAGCAATAGTGAAATATATTCGAGTAATCGACATATTTAAGGCACAATATTTGACACGTCCATAAAAAAATTGCGACCTAATGGAAAAAACTGAAAGCAGATTCGAGTTTAGCATGCAGAATTCCATCTAGTCCATATACATTTATTTTTGAAGGAGCCCGAAAAAATGTTTTTTGTCGAACAGTGCATAGATTTGAATAAAATTTCATCCTGAGTCATATGGCAATTGATTTGGAGAAGGACAGGTTTGTAGCGGTCCACCCCTCGTCCCCCAGACAGGTTCCAAGTTAAACAAAGTTATTTAAAAAACACATTGAAATGACTGCGCTCTTATGAATATATGTTTCAACGGGTTTTTTTTTAAATAATATCGTTTAAATTTTGAACTATTCAAAATATTTCAATGAATTACTGAGGTATTTTCCAAAATATTTTAACAGATTAGAAGTTTCTAGCTGGTATTTGGGCAGGAGGAGAACCTCCGAAAGTGGTAAACCCGTTCAATTATTTCTTATAAAATATTCGAGGTGACCCATTTCAGAGGTCCTCCCATCTGCCCCAAGACCATCTAGAAACTTGTGCTCCCCCAAATAGTTGGAAACTACTTTAGTAATAACTATGCGAAATTTCATTAAAATACGTTCATCCATTCGAAAGTTGCACCAAATTATTTTAAAAAACCTGTTGCACACATTTATCAGCTTTAACATTTTTGTGCTCCACAAAAAATTAAAAACGCAAAAATTAAAATTACCGAAATTCTGATAGGGCTAGCGGAAAGACTGTACGCTAACTGTCCTCGAATTTGTTTTACATGCATTTTGAAGGATTATCTGTGTGCAAATTTTTTTTCAATCAAATCATAAATAAAATTTTTTAAAAATTTTCATACCCGCTATGAACCTGTCCTCTTCCAAATCAATTGCCATAAACCTCAGGATTGTCCAGGTGAATTTTCATTCAGAATCTATAAGCTCTAAAGTTACAGAATTATTTCCAAAAACTTCTTTTTTTTTTGGACCATTGTGCAGTCTTATTACAAGAAAACTACGAGTTGACTTTTCTAAAAGCCTATGTTCTCCTCTACAACATTATCATACGTTTCCAATTCCCAATTCATACACTTTTTGGCTGCGGAAATAATAGTCATTATGTCAATTCAGATCTTACAAAAATTCCAAATTTAAAATTGTTTTGAGTTTGTTTTATAATTTTAATTTTAATCATCATTAAGAAAATAACCGAGTATTTATTTAAATCATATTTTTTATTTATTTATTCATTAATTTGATAAACATATAAATAATTATTATTTAAATTGTCAAGTTCCACTTAAATTAATTTGAGTCACAAACTTATGTTTGTAATTGCAATAATAAATGCAAATTATTGTTTAAATTTTAAAACTAAATTGTTAACTTAATTATATTATAATAGTAAAATCACACATTAACAATGTCAATTAACTTGGAAAAATATATATAATTACAACAAAAATAAAATTTAAAGTGTGAAATTTATAAAATAATTCTAAACACGAGTAGTAGTTACTACGACGAGACATATTATTTACAATGTCACTACTAATAGAATGACGTAGAAAACAGAACAAAAATAAAAAAAAAAAAAATTAAATAATAACAGGGAATATGAATTGTTCTATAGTATATGAACAAGTAAATTAGATAAATAAACTAAATATTTAATTAAAAAAAAAAAAAATTAAGTTGCGAGTTGATTTAAGACGGAATATAAATACACATGACTTTTTGTTTCTCATTATTATACAAAAGTGCATGCGATATTTTAGAGATAATAATAGATCAAAAACAAAAAAAGAGAAATATTGTATGACTGTTTGACTGACTGACGGTGTATTCATTCAATTAAACATTAATTCATTCATATAATCTCTCACATTAGTAAACACAAAAGTGAAAGAGAGACTAACAAAATGACATGTCAAAAATGTGACACTTTGCTTGATTTTTTGTCAAAACTGTAGTGTATTGGCATTAATTTATCGGCATTTTTTTGTCTCTTATTTCTTTTTTTATCATCAGATTTTTGTTAAACAAAGTCTAGACTTTATTTTCACTTTTTATGTTGTTGTACTTTCTTTGTTTGGCATTAAATCAGCTACCGTTATAATAGTATCATTTACAAAACGAATATTCGAATTAATGGGCAATAGACGTTGTTGTTTCAGACTTAATGATTGTAAAATCAACATAACTTCATTTTCCTTGAGATCTTTAGCAACAGCATTAATCATATCTACAAAAGTGGCATCGAAAAGCATAAAACGGGAACAATCCACCACAATGGGAAAATCATTTTTATATAAACTGCAAGCAGCACGGATTTCGGTACGCAAGTGTTCTACACCGGCAAAGTAAATGTCAGATAGTGGTTTGATATAAACATAGGTCATGTTGTCGCACTGTAAATAGAAAGAGAAATATTGTTAAATGAGTAAAAAGTTAATAGAATTAAATCATAAATATATTAGACTTCTTAAGTTCTCCAACCATAAGTGGGATAATGTAAAATTATTAAATTTGTAAAAATTTAGTTTAAAGGCTTTATTTGCACCTTAAGGTGTTTTATAAAGCAAAATTATTGATATTTCCAACTACGTCGAAAATTTAATTAGAAATCCCACAATCTTCAATACTACTACTGTTTTCTGATATTCTATTAAACATAATATTCTATTAAACACGAATAACATACCGTCTACACGTAGACATAATATGTGAGATAACACTAATAGAGAGTGTCAATTTTGAGAGCAACCATTAGATTTATATTGTGTTCAATCCCAAACAAGGGGTAAACGGAATCTAATAAATCGTATACGATTTTATTATTTTCCCTGAGTCAAAGAGTAAACATGTACTTTTAATTTAAGAAATTCGGAATCTTTTAACACAATTTTAATGAAATTATTATTATTTTTTTTTTTTTTTTTGTATGAGGAATGACCTATAAAAATAAAATAATTTTACTAAAATGACACTGTTTTTAAGTACTTTTCGAAATATGGGTCTACACTATCCACATAGTGTAGACTGCTAATTAAAATTTAGTTCGAGGAACACACACAGAAATTTCTTAACATTTTTGTGAAATTACTGGGCACTGAGAACTGTGGTCCTAGGAGCAATGGCCTCAAAACTCTAAATGAAAAATGATCCGAAAGAAATGGGCTACAACACGTAATTTTCTTCGTTTTTGAAACATTTTATAAAAAACTTTTAATTTTTATTCTAGGGCCTTTTTCCATGCAACGAATCTTGTTTTAAATTTTAATTTCACAATATGTGTCAGAGAAATCAGGCCAACAAATTTCCGTGCAGTTTGTATTAGCGAAGAAAAGTTATCGTATTGTATTTTCAAATCTTAAAATAAGATTTGATTAATTAAGGAACAAATTTTAATTTTCTTTTTAGATTATTTAATTTGTTAAGAAAAAAAATAATGAAACAAGTCCCTTCTACGACAATTTGTCAAGTGTAGACCCGAAGTTATGTAAATATGTGTAATTTGATCAAAATGTTGTTGCTCGAGCCAGCATGTTTGCCATTAAAAGTATCGAAATAACACTGACATAAACAATAAAAATAACGTCTATTACTATAAGTCTATATTAGACAAATTTTTATCAAGACAAATATCGAAAATCAATTCAAATTTTTTTTATTAATTATTATTTATGAAGCCTTATATCTTTTGATGTGAATAAAGAGTTTTTTATTATATTTTTGTATTATATTTTTGTAAAAAATAGCAATTTTTCATGCCAACTTCAGAGTGCTGACTTTAAATATTTTCCACGTCTAGACGAATTGAGATAACCCAAAAATTCTTTCAGCATATTATTTTGAAATATGTAGCAAATTACAGAATATTTAAAAAAAATTTACCTCATATATCTCTGGACTTATTCCCAAATAACGAAAGAATGTCAAGACAAAAATTCAAAATTCAAGCGTAAATATCTTTTTAAATGTAAGAGATAAGTTCATGTTATTAAGTTAATATTTTCTTTATCTTTTCAGAACTTTCCAGAAATATAAAAGTCTTTAAAATCGGACTTCATTTGCACAAGTTAAGATTTTTTAACTTTTACATACTCGAGGTAGTCAACTTTGACACCCTGTTACTTATCTTGTGTTATCACAGGATGACTACCAGATTATTTTACTAAAAGCTTACGTCCTCCTCTATAACTCTTTCATACATTTCAATTTTTTCCAAACAGTAGGAGATTCATATAAAACTTACCTTTCTCAGACCAATATCCAACTTTGGATTACCCAATCTAAGAAGAACAAAGATCATATTAACAACAATGCCATATAATAAACCCATTTCAACACCGGCCAATAAACACACCACCAAACAACCGGACCAACTTAGGAAATCTTTTTTGTTGGTTTTCCATAAAGTTTTCATGGGTTCAAAATCCACCTTAATAAACACAAATAAAAGTAAATTAATTAAAAATTAAATTAACAACATAAATGTTAACATTTTATCTTACCATAAATACAACAGCAGCTATGAGTACAGCAGACAATGATGATTTGGGAATATATTGGAAATAGGGAGTAAGAATGGATAAAGCAGAAAGTACTATAATACCTGTAATTAAAGGAAACCACCGAAAAAATGTAATTATTTTTTTTATAAATAAATTTGCATAAACCTACCCGTATAAATACCAGCCATGGGAGTTCTTACACCACTTGCCTGACTTACAGCAGAACGTGTAAATGCACCACAAGTGGGCATGGCACTAAAGAAGGAACCAGCCAAATTACACAAACCCAAAGTTAACATTTCCTGTGAAGCATCCAATTGACCATCCTTAACTATTTAAATATAAAAATAATATTAAATTATTCCGTATTTTTTTTAAATAAATTTATATATGTTTAAATTACCAAAAGCTTTAGCTATGGCAACATTAGCCAATACTGCCACAATAGGCACTACTATAATAGCACTACCCAATTCTCGACAAATATCGGTGAAAACATAAGTTCTATTATTATATTCAAAAGCAAAGGGTGGCAAGTGTATACTAGGCATTCCCGATTGTACTTTTGAGGATAACGAAAAGGGTACTGCCTGCAACGAACTTTTGTGAATCCATAAATAGGCAATGAGACCACAGAAGAAAACCACCAAAGCATTACGGGAAATACTAATGTACCATAATAATTTCTTTAAACGGCGTGTATTGTCAGTTTGTTTTTTGAAAGTGACACTGGAAAGTTGCTAAATACAAAAAAAAGGAGATTTCAATATATAATTACATTAAAGATAATAAGCAGGGGAACCAGAAATATGCTCTTAACATTTTTTTTGTGGTTATAGCAATATGAAGGAATATGATATATGAAGGAATTTTAGGAGAAGAACTAATCTTTCAGAAAACTGATCTTGAAGTCACGCCATGATATTACGAGATAGGTTACAGGGTGTCAAAAGTCTAAATGCTATATTCAGAAGAAGGTGGACTGAAGGAGAGGAAAAGTAAAAATAACTCGAAAAAAGTTTGCGTAGGTATTCAAAAACAGTTTGAAAAAATTGTGAAACAGCTGTTCTTACGAGAATATTTTTTAATTATACTATGTTCCTGATATTATAATGCTTCATAATGGCATAATAATAACAGGTAACAGTTTAAAAAAAGCTGATAATTTTTTGCTGCTTTCAATTTTGTAATATTTCTCTCAAAATTGATTAGCCTTTATGATTTGCTGATATTTACATTTTGTTTACATTTACAGTTTGTTGTACACGATGATAACTATTGTTGTTGCCATTTTGCATTCGTTATAGCGATTTCTGTTGACTGCTATTATTATACCATGGGTCTCACCATGTGATACTCTACACCATAGTATATGTGCATCAAAACTGTGTGGGACAATGTGTGTTTAGGGTCTACACAAGAGATTTTTATATCACAACGCGCTGATTGGCCCTGCGTAGCCCGGGTTTTATCGAAAAAAGAAACGTATTATATAAATTAAAATTTATATTTTGTCACATGACTTCTAAAGTAAAGAAAGGTCTACCATAAGCATAGATAAGATATGTGTTAAAACTGTCATATTTTTGGAACTAAAACTCTAATGGCCAATATTTGTATTAAATTTCCTTGAAACTTTAAAAATATAATAAAACATCATATGAACGAAAAAGGTTCCACAAAGTCCCCTAATTTTCATTAACTTAAACCATGTCTCTAAATTAAAAATTGTAGAAAATTCAAAAAGTACCATCAAAATAAAAAGGTACTACAACATTCACTCTTATGGATTCAGATTCACTTAGGACCACATATCCTTAATTTCATGTTTCTAGGTTCATAATTATAAAAAAAAAATCCAAAAAGTGCCATTAGAAGGACAAAAAAGTTCTCTCTTCCAGATTCGCATTCATTTAGCAACCCCATTTCTCAATTTTACGTTTCTATGTTGAATATTATACAAAATTCAAAAAAACAATTCATATAACAAAAATTTAACACAAAGTCTGCTCTTATGAATTTTAATTAACCAAGGATAACTTATCCTAAATGTCATGTTTCTAGGTTCATAACTGTAGAAAATTCAAAAAGTATCATTAGAAGAACGAAAAAGGTACCACTTTTGAATTCTTTCCAACATCGTACCGTAGGTATTTAATTTCATGTTTCTAGGTAAAATATTACAAAAAAATGCAAAAAAATACCAATAGAAGAAGTACCATGTAGTACATCCTCTTGAAATCTTACCCACAAAACCATGTATCTTTAAGTACCATAAATTCAACTCTCGTGAATTCTTATCTACATTTTCTTAATTCCTTGTTAAATGTAATTGAAAATTCTTTATTAATTTTTAATAAAATGTAATTTACCGCTTTTAGCCATTTTTTTTTGGTACTTTTGCTCACTCATCAAAATAACAAAAATTGTGTTCCAATAAATTTCTAAATTATAGTGGTATCCCATATAAAAATATTTTTACTACTATAAAAAAATACTTAATGAAAAAAGTACTAAAAATAGGTACGATTTTTGCCCCTTTTGAATTTCTAAAAAGTACCAAATTTTTGTAGTTTTCACTTTTTGATAAGTTATGAATACGATATAAATTTTATTTATATGTTGCTTGGTTTCAAAGCTACATATGGTGCCATAAAAGGACCAAAATACTGTTTTTTGCCAATTTTCAGCCTAAAATGGCCGATTTTCCAAAAAGTACCAGACACCTGTTCAATTATTTTTTAAATGAATAACAATAACTATTCAACTTTTTTTATCATTATTAGTTTTCGAGTTATAAGGTTACCGATTTTACCCTTTTCTACCCCTTCAACTTTTAAATTTCAAAACATCACGTCTTAGTGGATCTATATAGATAGAGACTTAACTACGTTGCAAATATCGTCTCCCTAGCGATTTGCGCTGCGAAATGATGAATCAGTCAGTCAGTAACGTTAAGATTCCATTACTCTACCGTAAATGTAAATACGTCAATGGAAAAAATGTAAATGTAGTCAGTGCTTTGCTGTTGTTTTGTATACATAAACATAAATGATGTAAATTACACATATTTCCAGTAAGACTAAATTTATTTGAAAATCTATAGATTTATTGGTTTGTATTTTAGTGATTTGTATACAAAACGAAATTAATGCTTTTATTTAGTAAACCTTTATCAAGCATACATTACTACTAATTTTTTAAAAAAGTTGTCAACACTGTTCTTACAGCTGTCACGTAAAACATTGAGAGACCTACTAATTTTTTAAAAAAGTTGTCAACACTGTTCTTACATCTGTCACGTAAAACATTGAGAGACCTAATTTGATTAGGTTACTGCGTTACATTTACGTTTTTGAGTACACAAACACATATAAGTGTCATAAGTAAAACGTGTCATCTGATTCGTTACATTTACATTTACGGTAGAGTAACGGAGCCTTTAGAAAAGTAACATTATTTTTATTTATATTGCCAAGCACTTTACAGAAATATAACGTACCGTCTATACTAGCCTTTTTCTTGTTCGCACATGAACATGTGGACGGCGCGTAAAAATCTTTTAAATGGGACTCGATTTGTGGTTATCATTTTTTGCAACATTTACATACTCGAGGTATACGATTTTGACACCCTATAGCTGAGTTCGCGTTATCTCAACATACATTTTCGGAAAAATTAATTCTTCCTTTATAAATTTTCCACATACTTAAATACGTTCCATGTCGAAGTTTAGGAGTTACAGATTTATAATAAAAAATTTTGCTTTGAACCCCAACTTGTATAATAGTTAATAGTTAGATGCTTCTCGTACTTACCCTTAAAGCTAATAAAATAACTAAACATATTACGCCAACAGTAGTATCGGGTATATTTATACCATGCCAGATTTGTACCGGCGATGGTATACCCTTGATACGAATACCCAATAAATTCTTAAGTTGCACCAAAGTAACAATTAAAGCTGTGCCGGTGGTAAAGGCTTTAGTGACGGGAACAGGTATAAAACTAACAATAAAACCTTAAAAAATTAAAAAGACATTGTTTTCATATCAAACAAAAAAAATATATTTCTCAACTCTTTAACTTACCTAAACGAAAAACACCCATTAATAGCTCCACTAGACCAGCTAGAAAAGCTAAAACAATAACAAATTCTACTGGTTTATCTGAACAATACTGTAGAACCAATAAAGCCATTAAACTGGTAGGACCTATAGATACTTGAGGTATTGTGCCAAAGAATACATAAATTATGGAACCTATAAGAAATATATTAATTAATTCATTAAAATTATAATAATTTAAAATAAAAAATTTTACCTATAAATGCTGTATATAAACCATATTCAGAAGATAGACCTGCCAAGGCAGCATAGGCAATACTTTGTGGTATAATAGTTAAACCCAAAGTAATGCCAGCTATTAAATCAGCTATAGCCTTCTCACGATCATAAAAACGTATCCAGGTTAAAATGAAGACACGTCTAAAAAACCAATGGGGCTGTTTGGGTTTAGTATACTTATCCTCGATATTATCAATATTCAAATCCACACAATCACCATTTTTTAAGGGATAACTATGATCATCTGGTTTGGCTAAAATATTCAATAGAAATAAAATAATTAATTAATAACTTAACACTAAATTTTCCATAATTATTTAATTAACTATTTAATTATTCTTTTGTTTATTTTTATTAATTTGTATAATAAAGTGTACTTTAACTAATTAATACATTTGTATATAATAGCAATTGGTTCTTTATTATCTTTATCCGCTTGTCTTTGATTTTTATGTAAATCCAAATTGTTTGTTGTTGTTTTTGTGTTAATTAAACGTTTTAGAAAAGTTTTATTTAAAATTCTCATAATGAACCGTAGCAGTCAAGTGCCAAATTCAGTTTAATTCCCATTTTAAGTTTTTAATATTATTTCATAATAATTTTTGCTACTAGTTAGCTAGTTATTTAGTTATTTTTTTTTTTTTATAAATGTGCGAAATTAAATATTAATTATATTTAAAAAAAAGTTTTTTCCCCGAAATCTCTTTTAAGCGCACGTAACATTAAATGTTTTTATTGTTTGTTTAGTTAAAAAAAAAACAATATTAAATATATCTTTATAAAAATACAAAAAAAAAAATCTAGCTTTGCCGTAAGCAATTAGTTTTTAGAATACAGGGTGTCAGAACGCTATTTGGAAACGTTTAAAAATAATCATTAAAGCGCAACATATTATAAACCGCTACACTGTGAAAACAAATTGTCAATTATAATTATTAACTGTTTGAAACCCCATTCCAAATATAAAAAATCCTATTAACCACAAATTTCGAAAAAAAAAAACATTTAACTACATTTATGTTCAGATTATTCAAATATTTGAGGAAAATGACGCACAGTGGTGTTAAAAGCAAATTTGTTGGTAATAAATCCGAATTTTCTAAACTACTGGTCGGATCAAATTGAAATGTATGAAAGAGTTGTAGAGGTGGACATAAGCTTCCCGAAAATATTCTCGTAGTCACCCTGTGATAACACAAAATAATTATCTCAATTAGTCCAAACGTGAAAAATATTCAAAGTCAGCACTCTGAAATTCGCATGGAAATGACTATTTTTTTACGAAAATGTAGTATAATTCGTTCAAATTTTTTCTCAAAGTTCCTTTAAAAAAATATGTTTTTTCCTTATTCATTTCAAAAGATAAGGGTTCATAAATGGTTAATAATGATATTTTGAATTAATTTAAGTTTGCACCCTACATCCAGCATTGACCGAAAATTTTAAATTTTAAAAAATAGTTTCATTTTTATCGATTAATAAAAAAGTCATGCGAACTTTTTTAAATTTGGTGCCCATATTTTTTAAAGAAATAGATTCAGAATGAGTTGACACCAAATTGCTTCCCGCCCGGTCAAAAGCGAATGCAGGAGTGGAGATTTTATGTTAGAGGTCAGTTTTTTAAACGACTATTTTTAAAAGCATATTAAATGCTTATTGGGATAAAAAATTTAATATTATTTTTTATGTGATGTATAAAACACAAATCAAGCTTTCATTTCTGAAAAAAAAAAATCAATAAAATAACTCCAATAACCTATTTTTGGTAATTTTTCATAAAATAATATTTAAAAAAAAAAAGATAAAAATCCGAAAAAAATAACACAACTCCTTCCATTTTACAAAATTATTAAAGAATATAAAAATACACTTATTTATCAATTCAACGATATATAACACGTTATAATGGGTCGTTTAATAAGAGAAAATAATGGCCAAAAACTACCAAGTCACGTCAAAAGTTGCCATTTCACCATTCTGTTCCGTATTTCCATGTATATTTTTTAATTGTCGTTATTGTGTGACGCTGTTTTCTCTTAGAGAACATTTGCAATGGCAAATATTTTTTTTTAGGAAGTAGCGGTCAAGCAAAAAGATATTTTGATACTAATGGATCAACTTTTTTCATTTATGCAGCAAAAAAGAACATTTTGTGTAAAAATTAGGTCGTTAGCTGGTATAGTAGCCTTGAAATTGGAAGAATCTTCGATTTTGCCAATTTTTATAAGCGTTCTTATTTGACTCATCTTAATGAAACTTGGAACATTGATCGAAAAGAAATATTTCCTCCAGATGTCGTTACAGTGAACCAATATTGACAATGTTTGGAAATATAAATAGCATTAAAAAGGGAATTATGTTCGCTTCAAATAGGTAAAATTATTTTTGGTCCTTTTTCCATCTTTGTATTCTTCATTTATCATTTTCCCTTTTATTTATTATTTAATAAAATATAGAAGACTTTTGCTGAAGAAGAACAAATGGAAATCATACTTATAAATTTCAGTCCGAATATCTCAGATCACAACACAAGAAGTTTTAAAAGTGATCCATTTTTTTAATTTTCTACCAAGTCTGGGAGTTTCGGAAAGCTCTTGAAAGTGAAAAATAATTGGAGAATGTCGCAAAAAAAAATCATATTTCCGCTCCTGGTTGTGCTGGAAAATTCAGCCGAATCCAGCACAACTGCAACCTTTACTTTGAGTCTATATTAGAGAAATTTGTATCAAGACAAACGTCAAATTTTTATTTGTGTTGCAGATTATTATTTATCTCTGTCAATTATAGGGGAAAATATATATCATAATATACCGTGTAAAAAGTACCAACAACAATCAAGATGGTGCCTTGATAATGCAGAGCTCGAGCGCTGACAATTTTCTTTTAACGCTGCAATAATACTGACAAATTCAGTCTACATTAGACAAATCTTTATCATGATAATTTTTTGACGTATGTCTTGATAAAAGTTTGTCTAATGAAGACTCAACGTTAAAAGAAGTTTTAATTAAATTGAAGTAATATTTATAATATTTAAAATTTTTATGGAATGATAATAAAACTATAATTAAAATACTATAATAATTTTTAATTAGTGCTATAATAATTAATTTATTATATGGAAATAAAAACAAATTGTAAAAAAATCCCTTTTAATATTTTAAATTTTGCGGTCATTTTTAAAATGAATGTGTAAAAATGTATACAACAAATATTTTAATTTTATTTCTTTAACGAAAGCATTAGCCCGGGATCACACCGAGCAATTTTTCTTGCTTTTGCTCTTTTTTATTGGAGGAGAGGAGAATACCAAACTTTTACATTCTCTTTACCT
This sequence comes from Phormia regina, assembly GCA_001735545.1. Classification (NCBI taxonomy): domain Eukaryota; kingdom Metazoa; phylum Arthropoda; class Insecta; order Diptera; family Calliphoridae; genus Phormia; species Phormia regina. The sequence goes on from MINK01180583.1 coordinate 13,694, forward strand.
CTCTCGTCTACAAAGTCAGAATTGTGGCAAGGAAAACTGCTGTGTGTGAACACCGACTTACTTTATTATTGAATAATTTTTGAAAAAAAAATGTTTACTACATACATTTTAATATAAAATATTAAAAACATAAATATTTATNNATTAAATTTGTCAAGTGTAAATATTATTATTATTTGTTTACAAATTTTGTGATTAACGCAGTCGCCTCAGTTGTATTTATATAAATTATATGAGTCGCAGTCTAGAACTCAGTTTAATTTTGACACTTTTTTATTTATAAATTATTAACGTAAATATGTATTTAAATCTCTCTAATTTGTATTACTTTTATATATAATTGAATGCTAAAATTAGAGTTTTTCTTAATAAAATTATAGACTCATTTAATTGTAAGTATAAATATGAAAATCACATCTGTTAAAAAAAATTAATTTGATACAACAAAATTTTAGTCTTAAAATATGTAAAATAATACATATTTAGTACATGTTTTGTGTAAGAAAATTGTAAATGATTGGGAAAACGTTGTTAAAATAAAAGATACAATTAATTATTTTATTAATTAATTTTTTATGTCAGAGGTACCCTATTTTGAGCCCCCTTAGCTCCGTCACTAAGGGAATTGTTGTGTCCCCCTTCCAAACATAACATTGTAAACTCATCTGCTATGCCTATACCTAATTTCATGTAAATCCAATCATCCGATAAAAAGATACATATTTTTTCCAAAAAATTTCGATTCTGCCGATATAACGATGTCCGTCTGTTCGTATGTTTGTTGAAATCAGCTTTTTGAAAGCCTCAATTATCGTATATATATTTTTTATATATCAAATTGTAGGGAATACTTCTTAGAAGAACGCTAATAAAAATTAGCAAAATAGGTCGATAAACAACTGAGATATCGGTAAAAAACCGAAAATACTTCCAAAAATCGTATTTGTTTGGTTTCATGACTATTGAACGACACAATTCAACACTGGTTAATTGCACGCTAATTAA
>MINK01180589.1:0-10332 GCA_001735545.1 Phormia regina
GGCAATGGTGTAGGGTATCATATGGTCGTTCTTGACCGACTATACCTTCTTCTCTCGTTAATTACTATTTAATTCTTACTGTATAAATTGCAATGTGTTGTAAAAGAAAACTGCCATTATTAATTATCATATTAAAAGCATAATAATACATTAAAAGTTATTAAAGAAATTTTCCAACATGTAGAGTGTAATGTTGCGCAAAAGATTAATGACAACTGTTTTCTAATGAAAAAAAAAACTGCTTAAAGACACAAAAGTTTAGTTATTAACGCAATTTGTTTGCACTTCTAATACGCTTAATTAAACAAAATAATTTATCTCGTGTTTTTAAATAAAATTCTATAAAGCTACTATATTAATACATTAAGTTAAATTTTCTTTTCTTCAACTCCATATATTTTGAAAGCAAACATGTAAAAAAAATTATTGCATACACAACTGTCATGTTAGATGGCATGGCAAATAAAACAAAAATTTTGTCATATCATGCTATGAGGTGAATAGAGATCATTAGAAGTAACTAACACACATCACCTCATTTCACCTCCAATGTTTCGTTGTAGTATTTTCTTCGCCCTCGTCTTTTAGCATTTGTTGTTATCGTGTGTCATGTTATAATATAATTTACATACAATTGTGCATGTTTGTATACATTAGATATTTATGTTGTCAGGTAGGCGCATATGTTAGTGCATATACAGGGTGTTACAACAGGAGAATAGTATTCAGAGTAAAAATTTATGAAAAGTTAATTTAAGAAAAGTTTACAAAATGACTGGGATTTCCTAGTCAATTCGAATATATGGTACTAATAAGTAGGTACTAAACATCTAATACACCTTTTTTGAATTGACTTTAGTTCTCGTTTTCTCTTTAGAGGCTAACCATATAATGAAGCCAATTTTATAAAAATTTTAATTTTTGACATTTACGAATTCTTATGATTTAAAAAAATCATTTTTGAAATATACTGCAATACCCCTTAACTTTACAAATCAATTCGAAAAAAGTGTATAAGAGGCTTAATATTTCCTAATATCGCCTATCTGAATTGATCGACAAACCTCGTAACGCAGAATTAGTATTTCCCTATGAAAAAAAGAAACATATTAAACAAAAATTCATCGGAATCTTTCGCATGAAAACATTTATTTAAAAAACACCCTATATACATATATGTATATGCTAATGCCCATGTATATGTATGTAAGAATGAATTAACGTTGTTGCTATAGCACTCAACTTTTGTTGTCTAATTCAATCTAAACTGAATTCATAGTTTATTTTGCTATTTATTGTTGGTGCTTATTTTTGTTGTTGTTGCTGTTGTTGTTATTACAATTGAATGCGTTTTATGCCTTACGGTAGCAAAATCTCAAGTGTCTTTAAATCTTTAAAACACAAATATCTGTTAAGTAACCTAAAGCAACAACAAAGAATAATAATGAAAAAAAAGTATATAGTTAAAATGAAATGAAAATAACTACAGCAGCAGCAAGAATTAACAAAAAAAAAACTCATTTGTAATTTATGGTGAAGTGCAGCCAACGGCAACAACTACTACAACAATAACATCATCATGTATCATGTAAATTGTAAGTATAAACATGTTGAACTTGCCACCTCGTTGCAACAAATAACACTTAACAACGATATTGCTGCTGTAGCAGCAACAACAACAAACAATTGACATTAAGTGCATTATGGGAAGTATCATTTGTTGAATTTATTGTTTGATTCTCATTTTTCTTCATTTACACGATTATTTGTATTTAGTTTTGAGATTTATTTGTTTATGTTTTTAATGAATTGCAAATGATTAATTGTTTAGTTAAATTTTATATTGTATTGTAAATAAATATAAATATACACTAATACTACTTCGTTTACAACGCACATTTTGGAGTTATACCCAAAACAAAAAAAAAAAAAAAAAAACGTAATTGAAAATTCGCCAAAAACCAGAATATTTTTCCAAAAAATAAAATTTTATAAAAAGAAAAAATTTAGAATTTGATACAAATTTTCTCAAAAATTCGAAATTTCTTCCTTAGATTGAATTAAAAATGTTCTATACCCAACCTTTGCAGTTTTAGAACCTAAGTATTAATTTTTTCGGTTACAATATTTTAATCCCAATATGGACCGATATTAAGTGTAAAATAAAAGATAGTAATATGGAATAATACATTTATGTTAACATTCACATCTTTTTATGCACTTTCGGGAGATTCCTGGGTGCTGCTACGGTCAATTATGAACCGATATTCATAAAATTTTGTATGGGGTAGCAGAAATAATGGACCGATCATGACTAAATTCAATAGGATTTGTAACTGTGCAAAAAAGTCATATGTACCAAATTTCATCAAATATCTTTAAAATTGCGACCTGGGGACTTATCGCCGAATAGTTTCCAAATGAAAGGAAGGTCTAACCAACTTTAGGAACATCTCACGAGCAAACTGATAGCACTCTCCGAGATGTGTCTCTAGCTAATATAAGAATTTAAAAAACCACTTATTTAATATTCAATATTTCCTCAACTTTTTGATGGTGGATATAAAAATTCTTTACTCTATCCAATACAATACAAATAGGATTTTTTTTGTCAAATACAATTTGAGGTGAAAAACTTTATGTTAGTCGTACTAGCCAATTAAAAATTACACATTTAATCCAATGGACTAACTGATTACAAAAGCAATTTGTATGTTCTTTATTGTCTAATAAATTTTAACGTTGATTACTTTAACAATGAAAGAAAGTTATTTTGCCCTTAAATTTCATTTGGTTTGAAGAAAAGCAAATGACACAAATATTTGCATATTTTCTGAATTAAAATTTAATTAATAATATTTCATGAAAAAAAACTTTCTATTAAAATCTAATTGAAACCCATTTCAACAAACAAAACTAATTCAAACTAAGTGTATATTTGTATGTTTGCGGCAGGATTGACACAACTCAAAAACATACAATTTCAAAAACAAGAACAAAATTATTGAATCAATGAAATGTTTCATTAAATTGCCTTAAAATAAATACTTTCTAACGGAAAATAAATTAAACAAAATCAAAACAATTTGTTTTTATTTCTTGACAAGAGATGATGCGATTTAAACAAATTAATTCAATGTTTTGTTAAGAATGAACATTTTTTTAAAAGTAAATAAGTTTATACGGGGCAAGTGGAGCAGCATAACGGATTATACAAAATAGGAATTTGAAGATTTTCCTTCTTAACATGTAAGTGTAATGATGTAAATGGTTTTAAACAGTTTTTAAAATTATATATTTAACTTGTATTTGTGCAGAAACTTTCGAAAAATATCGTGAATTAAAAAACCAAGAGGATTATATTCGTATTCATAAACATATAAAATATTTTAACTTTATTCTTCAAAAAATTATATTACAGACTGATAAAGACTACAACTGGTGATCATCATGATATGCTTGTTTTATAATTATGGGATCTATATTAAGAAAATAATATTTTATTATTGATTATATTGCGTCAATATAGTACAATTTAATCATTTAACTTAATATAAAATAAAAACTCAAAATACAAAGCAATTATTTTCAATGTACGTTTTCATTGAAAATTAATAGTTACTTAATATTGGTGACCAGGACCATCGCAACATAATCGGTAGAATTAAAACCCAAGATGATTACATTCAGCACATAACAAAAAATCCACAATTCCATCAAAGGACCAGTTTATTCAGGTGGATTGAAAAATACATATTTTATTTGCGACTATATTGCGGTCAATAGTATTATCATATAAGTTTATATACATAAATAAAACCCAAAATACAAAGAAGCTTATTCATGTACGTTTCATGGAACATATGTTTGTTTCATTGAAGATCTAGTACTGTCATACCACACGACCAGGAACTACATCTTCACACCACCACACACACTACCCAATCGATAATTTAAACTAAATATTATATGAGGACTCCCCACACACCAAACAAACAGACACACAAAAGGACTCCAAAGGGATTAGTGCGACTATCGACACACAAATCTTAGAAAGAATATCATGCAACACTCGACCAAACACAACACACAACAACCCAATGTAATTGCTGAAAAAATGATTTATGAGAACACAACAATGGACACCCACCAGTTCACAAATGAAACAAATATTATAATAACACAACACACCACAAAAATTATTATTTTCCACACACACACCCACACACTTCAATTACAATGTATATTTTATATCAAACACACTAATCCAATGATACAGTCATTGTTCGCTAAGTGTAATTATTGGAATATCCCCACACGCGCACACTTACTAGTATAGATTTGTAGCAGATTGACGGGGTGTTCAACACGCATTGATATGAAATACACACAAATTATACACACACCCACACACACACACCACACACACACACATGTAAAAACCACCCACCACCTAACTACACACACCCCCCCCCCACACACTAAGCACCACCGCAGAGCAACACGAACACACCCGTATAGTTTAATGACAATAAAGGCCCCTTTTTTCATGAGCGAAAACTATAAGAAAACGCATTTCTAAATTACGATTTCTATATCACGCCGCTAACGGAGACATACTATTGTCTTTATATATTGAAACAATTAGACATTTCAATTTCCCAATTAGCAATCTTTTAAGAGTCTAAAACTGAAAGAAGTTAATTAAATGAATTATTTCCATATAAATTTACTTAATTGTGATGTTTTTTCTGTCCTAATCTTTTATTATTAAAGTTATTTTTAACAACAAAATTTTGATAAAATTTATTGTAGATGTACGTTATTGTTTCCAAACATTAAAATTGCAATTGTAAATATTTCTATAAAAGTTGTTTAACTCTTAATATCAATTTAAAGTAATAATAAATGTACTCTGGTAAATCGCTATAAGTACGTTAAGATAGTTTAATATATCATATAATGATGGATCGGAGTTTATTAGCATTTAACATTGTAGGTGGATTTTAAGGAGATATGAGAATATTAGATTTGCTCTTATCACTAATATCTTGTCGTTATTAGACTGATTATTTTAGGGTTATTATAGAATGAAAATAACAATAACATATATTTAAATATAAATACCGTTTTAGATTTAGATTTAGAAGAAAACATATTAAAATGTATACAGTAAAATAACAATATTTCGTTGGAACATTGGCTTTGGGAAGATGCCAATAATATTGATAAATTTTCCAAAATGACATTACATTACGAAAAATACAAATAAAGTATCTATATCACTACAATATATTAACTATATATAATTATNNATTAGTGTTTATACAAAATGAAATTTATTTATGCCTCTACTATATCTTTCGTTATTGCTATTTTTTTTCTTTTTTGTAAAATAAACACATTTATATAAACCGTTTAATTTAGATTTAAGAAACATTTAAATTGAATTTAAAATAACACTATATTTCTTTGAAATTGCTTGGAGGCCATAAAATGAAATTTTCAATATTCTTTCGATGTATTTTTTTTTTGCCATAAAATGTCACAGAAAGTATACAAATTGTATATGGTTTCAGTAAGGGGAAACTTTTATAGCATTGTTGAGAAAAAAAAAAACTATTTTTTTAAATATTGTCAATAATACTTCAGTAAATGATAATATATAATATTTTTGCTGAATTTTATGATATAAATAACTAAAAAAATTTAAATATTTTTAAATTGAAGTATGAGTAAAAAAAAAAAAACAATAAATAAAAAATATGTAATTTATGTGAAATTTTATTTTCAAATAAACATATTTGCAATAAAAAATAATAATAACAATTTTAAATAAGAAAATAAAAATATAAATATGTTTTTATCCCTCGTCTTTTTGATTTTTTACATATATTTATAGAGTAACATATAATAATTTATACAATTTCCAAAAAGTAGAATATTTTAACTGAAGTAACATTGAAAATTGTATGTAGTAGATACTTAGTTTCTCTGTATAAATCATTTCATGTCATACTGTCAATAATCCTAACAAATAATATATTTTCATTTTTACCCTCAGCTCTAAAAAAAAATTAACACTAAATTCATAAAGTATCCACCCACATGAATACATACAAACATACACTCATACATATGTTATATAACATTATAATAAATGGGTTGATAATGTAAACATTAAACAAGCAAAAAGATGAAAAAATAAAAACAAAAAACTTTTCTAATTTTCCAAAAAAAAGTGAACTTAAAACATTTAAGTTTTTTTTTGAAACCTTTAGAGAACGTTAGTGGTAGTAAATGGTTTTAAATTTTTGTGTTTATAAGTTTATTTTATATCAAATACGATTAACACCCCGTCAAATATGCTACAAAATCTGTACTATACTAGTAACTGCACTAATTCCAATAACTACACTATTACGAATAATGAATGTATATGGAATAATTTGATATAAAATAATACATTGTAATTGAAAAAAGATACAAAAAAAAAAAATTAATTTTTTTAAATTTTTTATTAAATATTTTGTTTCATTTTAAATTGTTTTCAATGTGTGTTCTCAAAATCATTTTTACTTTCACCCAATATATTTCAACTTGAGAGAGTTTTTTAGAGTGTTTAGTCGATTGGTTTCTCTTTGCATATAGCAGCCCCACCCTAATACTTTTTTGTTGTAATAATATTCGAAATCTGTCCAGAAAAATTAGAATTTCGTAGTGCTTTCTAATGATATAAAGGAATCTTTTCCGTGAGCATTCATTTCCGTACATTTTTCAGTTAAAAGTATCGTTCGTTATGAGTAAAGTACTTTTTCCACTCGTGTATAAATGAGTTGTCAAGTCAATACTTTTTTTTAACAAATCTGCTTTGCCTTTACAATTTGTCATTTTTAGCAATATTATTGGAAGTGAAACTAAAATTTGGCAAGCCCTATTAGCTCTCCCCCTGAGGGATCCGTTGGATACCCCTTAGCTTCCCATCCTATGATACGCCTATGACAAATTTCACGTAAATCCAACCAACCGATTAGAAGTTACATATTTATTTTTAAAAATGTTCGATCCTGTCCCACTGTGAACTCCTATAAATTGTATTGTAGGGTCTACATGTATTTTGAAAACAAATTTGAATATAAATAATAAAATTGTTGTCTCTGTTTGGCGGTACCAAAGCAGAGTTTATGAAATATAATTAGACTCCAGCAGAATGGAATACGTATTTTTTTGTGCCGCTACACACTTCATCAGCATTCGAGGTGTCTTGTCCATTTGGATTTCGTTGAAACCTAAACAAATATTAAACTCATTAACAATAAGATGACAACAAGTTATATTTTACAAAGTTCACTCATTAAAGTTTCGCTGTTGTTTTTCACAAGAGACATTAAAGCGAATTAAATAAAAATAAAGAAAAAAGCTTAAGAAATTAGGTCGAAATATAAAAATAATTCGCACAACAGATGTTATTAGCAAATAAAAACAGGACATTTAAAAGTTGCAAACTATTTTTATGAAAAATACGTTTTTGCAGTTTTTTTTCTTAATTATGTTATTATTTTATTGTACAAAAATACATTAAAATTTAATAAAATTTATTAAACAAAATTCAATTGTGGGAAATATATTTTCAAAATAAACATTTTATTATTTGTTTTTAATAAAGTTGCATGTTGTATTTCTTAAAGTTTGAAAACCTATTCAATATTTAAACTTTAAAAAAATATTTTCAAAATGCAAAAAACATAACTTCAAAAATAATACCTTTTAGGTTCATAAAATCACATTAGTTCTTCATCATTTCTTAAAAATGCACATGACAATGTCACTCAGCGATTTAATTTAAACTTTAAACATGAACATACACACACATTATATTGTACATATACATAGTAATTCTTGCCATGTTATTCATACACATATGAAATACATGTATGTAATAGCTTTAAAGTAGTAATGCCACGTAGTTAAACTTCTATTTTTTAGGGCAGGAAAATATGACCATTTCCTAAAATGCATTTTATTTTATACATATTTTCTTTTCTTATCCGCTTTGGGGTCACATCTAGCGATGATAAATTCAGTACAGATGTACTACAGTGACTAATTTAGTATAATTATAAAACTATTCTTCCTAAAACAATTTTAATTGATTAGAAATGAAATTCACAGCACAGAATCCCTTTTAAATGTCAGCATCAACATAATATAATCCATATATGTATATGTTTTATAAGAATATGCATTACAATTATGTGTGTATGTATCGGTCAACAATTAGCCGCAGGTCACATAAAGGCCATATAAAAGGGAGCTGAATTTGATACTTTATTTCAAGCTTTATATAATTTTTTTCATTTGCCAATAGAAATATCGCAATTGCCAAAAAGTTTAAAAGTTTTTTAATTATTTTTTACTTTTTTTTTAATATCGGGGAGCAAAAATGTTTTACCCAAGCAATTCAGACCATGATAAAAAAAACACGAGAAAATGGGGAAAACAATTGCAATTTGTTGGAAAAAAAGGATCGTTTTTAAACCTGTTTTTATGGATTTTATGGCTTAAACTCAAAATTTAAACTCACTATGAACAGTCTTTCTTAAATTCCATAATTATTTATATCATTCCACATCTGACTTATGCGATATTTAATATCACATTTAATTCCAAGAACCATGTTTTCAATTGAAAACAAAAAGTTAACATTTCAGTACAAAAAGTACAATTTTATATTCAATTTAGTGCAACATTTAATATTATATTCATCATCCCTGGTCATGTCACTATCTCTTGCAACAAATGTAGTTGAAAGGTGTGTCAGAATTTTATCTCTACAACTGCTACAAAGCTACTTAAATGACAAGATAACAAAAATTTCCTTCCTTTTACTATTCTATACAGTGACTTTGATATAATATATTGCAATTTATTTTATATAACAACAAATACATAAAAGAAAAAAACAAAATTTACAAGAGAAATATATTTGATTCTTCTTGGAATATCAACTAGAAATGCTGAACGACAGACAGGTACATTTACAATTGAAGAACAATATAATGAATATAAAAGTTAGTAAATAATATTGAAAAAAAAAGTAAAAAAAAAAAAGAAAAAAATAAAATCGCATAAGATTGCATTTCTTCAACTTTATTGGAAAATACATATTATTTTAGTCAAGTAGAAAATATCTATCGATGTAAACGAAATCAATATTATTGAAAAATATTTGAATTACTTTTGCATACTTGAAGGGTTTATTTTGTTTAATAGGATGTAAATTGCTTCAAATGCTATGAATTATTTTATAATATAAAAATAAAATAAAATATTTAAAGTTTAGATGTACAGTTGGTGTATAAACAAACTAAAATATATTCTAGAAGACCATTCAGATTTATAATAGTCCTTGTAAATTCTACTACGGATTTTTTAATTTGAAACAGGATTTTAAAAAAATGTTCTTCTAGTAAAATTAAAACAAATATATTTAAAGGAAATTTTGTAAATTTGTTTATATAAAATACAAAATAAATAATAATTAAAAATCCTATGTTTACAAATTTGTTTGTAGCTTTATAAAGAGTTGTATTATAATTTTAATAAAACATTAAAAAAAAATTAACTCTGAAAGTATTGTGTAACTATTTTATAATATTGAGTACCCAAAGAAAAAAAAAAAAAGCGGGCAAATACTCAGTACTTCTCAGTATTCTTAATACTTGCACAGCACTACTTTATAATGCATAAAAGGTAAGAATCCTAACATTTATATTCTTTTCCAAAGTTGATATTTATCATTTATATCTGATATTTACTATTAAAAAACATAAAGATCGATTCATTTTTCTTTAAGTAAGGGACCGAAAATAAATAAAAAACATATAAATTAAAAAAAAAAATCAATTACGAAATTTGTTTATATTAATTAATTTTTAATTGATTTTGTTCCAATCATCAAAATGATAATATAAATAACTACAATAATTGATTTTATTATTACTGCTTTTTTTTAAATTTATTATATTTTTAAACACAAAACTTTAAATTTTCTTAATATTTTTTTTTTTTAGAGCTTTCAATTTATTTAAAAAAATAGTTTTTCGAAATACCTTCCATTTTTAGACATTGAAATTTGTATTATGAAATTATTTAAAAAATTTTTGACAAAAAACAACAAATCGGAAAATTATAAAATAAATTTGAAAAAATTTCCTGAAATTTTTATCTTTGCGACAACGTTCAACTTTTGTTACCCCGCTTGCTTTTCTGCACCTCTTGCCAACAAAGATAAAAGTTGCTGCGATTTCTTCCAAGGGAAATCCCCAATGT
>MINK01180605.1:1265-15753 GCA_001735545.1 Phormia regina
ATATAAAATGTGATTCTGAGTCGTTTAGTATACTTTAAAATGAGTGTTGAATAACTGTCTCTATGCATTACAAAAATCAGCACAAACTTATAATACCCCAACCACGTATGGTGGTGTAGGATATAAAATTGTTTATTTTAATCTTAACACAAAAAAACTTATTTGTTTAATTTATTTTTAAAAATTCCTATTTTAAAAAACTTAATTGTTCTAAAATTGTTTTTTTTTCTTTATTAACATCAATTTTATTTTCATTTAAATAATTTTCTAATCACTTTTACCTTTAATGATAGCATTTTCCACTTAAAAAAAAACTATAAAGGCCACTTTACATAAAAATACACTACAAATCATATAATAACACCCACAACATTCTCTTGATCCAATTTTAGCCAATGGATTAACAAAATGACGACTAAGTATTTCGATTTATCAAGAGTTTATTGCCCAATACTCGACCAGACCCACAGCATGTATATTCATAATTTCCGAATCAAATTTATCTATTAAATACGAATGTTTAACCATATAAAGGCACATTTGTTGTTGCATTATATTCTCGGGTATACTATAGAATAAACCCGGCTTATGAAATATTTCCGTAAAATAGACAATAAATTCCTGTGAAACGATAGCATAAAGATTTTCTTCTGTATGATGTTCCAAATAAGTAATTGGCATTAATTCATCCAGGGTATTCAATATGATGGCTGTATGATTGGGTGTACGCTGGTAGAAGGGTATATTTTGAATATCATAGAAAGTAAAACTATTCATAACAGCACGATAACCTTCTGTGACTGTGTCTTTCAGAGTTTTCGGTAGAGGTGTATGAATTTCATGACGAAATAAATGAAATAATAGGCCAGAGTAAAATGTGCGTATTAGAAAGGTTGACCACAACCAGGTGATAAATATTAGAGCAGAATGTGGTAACTTTGGTTGATGACATATGGCAGAACCTAAAGCGCAGGCTATCATTGAAAATGTTGATATCGATTCTGGCTGNTTTTNACGTATTAAACGCGTAATCACCAGCATAACAATANCAGATAGGGCTATAGCAAACCAGACATAANTGGGAAATGGATAGNACAACACTTCAAAGGTGTTCAATTTATGAGCAGGCAAATAAATGATATTCACAATGTTATTTTGAAAATGAGGAACGGTGGTAGTGTAAAACGTTTTCACTTCGGCACGTTTACGATAGAAACCAAATACAATATCAGCAGTACGTTCTCTGAGCTGGAAAAAAACCGAAGATCAATAAGAATTCTTTGTTAAAAAAATTTTATGTGTATTCTCACCATTTTTAAAGCCCCATTGGCTACTGGCGCCAAACGATCATCATGTAAATTTCTACGTATATCCAATGTAAAATTCATTCTTTTAGCTAAATGTCTCATCATTTCCATTTCGAATCCTTTATACGAAACTACACCATTTTTATCGGTGCTTTTATATAAATAAGGTGCTATATCACGTACCATTACCACCAAGGGACAGCCAAAGAAATTATTCAACTTTGGATGGAAAAAAGTTGGATTTAACCAAGAATCATTAATAAATTGATTTATACGTTTTGGTTCGGTATCACCGCATTTACGTGAGGTAAAGGGAAAATAGGTATATATATAAACTTCTCCTAAAGCATTTTGTAATTGTACATTACAGTTGATAATATGATTGGCCCAACAATATTCGAAAATACCTTTCATATCGTTATAAAGATTACGATCACGTTGCATTAGAAATATGTGATAATATTCATTAGTATCATAGCTACGAGTATACGAAATTATATCAATGTCTCTGGAAATAAAGAAAAATTATATACATAATTGTTTCAATATAAAATAAACAATACTTACAAAAATGCTTCCAAAGAATCCACTAACAATAGATTATATAATCTTGTTCCTTCAATACGTTGAGGATTTTCGTAGTCAACAAACACTAATTGCACAATCATATTATCCACCATAGTGAAAAGATGTTGCATGATATTGAGAAAAAAATTCTTAGGACTATTACGACGACACGATACTACAATAATAAATGATGGAGCCATTTTTAGAAAAAATTGCTCAATTACAATTCTTATGGAATTAGCAACAAATTGATTTAATTCACTAGATTGAGTTTGTGCCCCTTTCATAGTCATCGACTCAAAATTTAATAAAGCCGTTAGATTCATTTTATTTGTACCGTTTGGGGAGACACCTGATTTGGAAGTGATATTATAAAATTATTAAAACTAATTGTGTTTAGGTGAAGCTCTTATCAAGTAAAAAATTAATTATATTGTATTTTATTAATGAGTTTATTAAAAACTTTTAACATTATTGTATATTTACAAAAAGAAGTAATGAAAAAGTTTTAAAGTAACAAAAATAATATTAATTATTACAAAGCTAAACATATAACTAGATTATACCTATAAAATAATAGTTTATAGTTTATTATTACATTAATTACAATAAAATGTTTATAAGTACATTAAATAGAATAACTAAAATTAGTTTTATGTTGTGTATTTTATCCATAGAATCTACAGTGGGACAGAATCAATAATTTTAGGAAATAAATCTGTAACTTTAAATTCGGAAGGTTATGTACCTTGTTTTTTATCTCTGTGGAAATGCTTTCAATTGTTAAAGAAAATTTTATTTTAGAGAAAAAAAGTGTAGATACATTTTTGGGTTCAGAGAACTATGGCTCCAAGATATTAAACGAAAAATATCTCCATACTTGTTCCAGTAATTAGAAACAATTTAATTTCATGTTTGAGGTAATATTGTATTTTTGGGATTATATTTCCAAAAATGATACATTATGAAAAATTTCACCATAATTGAGACCAATATCTTAGTGTTTTGTGGCCAAAAAAATGCAAAAAGTTGTAATTTTTAAATTCAAGATCATTTATTTTTGGACTGGGTTAAGATATCGACTTTCAAGTTTTTTGTTAAATAAATAATTTTGTTCGAAAATACTAAAAGTGTCCAAAAAAGGTTATTTCAAAATAAAAAGTCGCCAAAAAGGGGGATTCTTTTTAAAGGGGCCAACTGCTTTAAATCCCCAAAATAAATCATTAAAATTTGTTATAAAATAAATAAATTATTATTTTACAATAATTTGATTATAGCAATATAAAGTAGCTTTACAATCCTCTTTAAATTAATTAAACGAGCTTTTTCACTCCTGCCTTCCAGCAATCATCGTTGAACTTTTTGTTAAAATAACAGCGTTCACCCGACGTATCGCTATGAGGAATGTAAAAATATAATTAGAACTCAAATCGATTTTTTATATTTTTACAATCCAACAAAAAGATTCGCTATATGACGAAATAATAGCTGTTCATAACTTTAATTATTACTAACAGTTTTAGTTGGTTTATAAATAGTTCGCGATCTTTTATATCACTATACCTGTAAGAATCAATCTCAATAATAATTATTTATTTTTTGAAATTAACATGTAATGGTTCGCTATATCACAGTGTCTGTTAAGAAGTTCACCAATTAGCCGCCATTTTGAAAAAGGGGCAAAAATAGTGGCCAGTTTGGTTGAAAGGGGAAAATAGCAACTAAAACTCATCTGCTAAACTATAAGAAGTTACAAATTTATCCAACAATTTTCTACTCTGGCTTTATAAAATAAAAAGGGTATGTAATTACTAAAGGATGTCAATTCCCAAATTCGAATCCGATAATACTAGGGATTCTTTGCTATACGAAGGATTTTAATTCAGGAATTTATTGACATGGTAACACTGACTAGGATATATAGAAAAAAGTTGTCCCAAAAACATACAAACTGTGGTACTTAAAAATTAAAAAGCAAATAACTTGAAAACTATAAAAAAAAAATAAGCATTTTTTTCATAGGACTTATCAGGGCCTTCAATAATATATAAATGAAATCGGACGAGGAACTGAAATTTACCCAAGTTTGAGCCCCCCTAAGCATCGCCGCTGAGAGGTCTGTGGGAATACCCTTCCATATTAAACATTGTACACTCATCTGCAAAAAACCTATCGAAAGTTACAAATTTATTTCCAAAAATTTTCTATTCTGCTTCATAAATAAAGTTATTTATAATTACTAAGGATGTCAATTCTCAAATTCGAAATCCGACAATACTAAAGATTCTTTGCTATTACGAAATCCTGAATCCTGAAATTTATTTTTATTCAATAGATAATTTTGTTCTTTAATTAGTTGAAGAAAAAAGCAATAAAATCGGTTAGAAACACTAGGATATATATAAATAAAACTAGACCAAGAACATGCAAAAATGAGGTTCTTAAAAATTCAAATGCTAGTAACTCAAAAAGTATAAGAGATAGGACATACTAGCATGTTTTTGTAGGTCTTATCAGTACACTACAATGATCTATAAAAATATTTTAAATTGAACGAGAAAAAAATTTGTATGTAAGAGGTACTTAACTTTGAGCCACTTTAGAGTCGCCCCTGAGGTGTCTGTTCAGTACCCCTTCCAAACTTAACATTGTACCCTCCTCTGCTTTGTATATACCAAATTTTATGCAAATCCAACCAGAAGTTACAGATTTATTTCCAAAAACATTTTGATTCTGCCTTACTGTGTAATGTTGTACAGATTTTTCGTTAAGTATATTAATTTTGGGGAGAAAATTTTCCCCTTTTCACCCTCTTTTTTATGTTGGCTATAGAATCATACTTATTAACATATTAAAACTAGAACTCTTAACTATGGTAAATTTATTTATATTAGTAAAACATCAAAATTTACCTGAAATTCAATTACTTTCAAATTTAGTTCCTTTAACTTATTTTATAATATTATCTATTGTCATATGTGAATAAATAATTATTATTACTTAAGTTTTGTGGTTATTTAACAAATTCTTTGTATAAAATTAAATAATAAATAATATCTCATACTATTTGTTATAAAAGTAAATTGATTTTATGATACAAATTGTTTTTAATACCAAAAGGTTATGATTATTTTTATAATTTAGTAACAAGGAAGTACAATAACTAAACAAATTGAAACAAAATATAAAAATAAATATAAAATCAAAAAAGCATTATCCACAAGATACTCTATATAGTAATTAAAATACTCATTAATTGAAAACAACAACATCTTTATTTGTATTTGTATTTCTTTTTTAAACAAACATTATTTACATTATCATTCCAAATTTATTTCTTAACATATTTTTTATTATATTGATATTTCTGATGTAATAATTCCCAAATAAATACAATAATTGCCATCATATAACCACAACACAAAATTACAAATGCCATATGTAATTGTTGTAGTCCAAATACACGATCCATTGATTCATTGTCTTTATTCAAAAAATTAAAATCAATTTCAGCATTATACCAAGCTTCTAAAAGACCAACTGATTTAGTCCATATCAGTTGTTCATTAAATTGATCAACTAAAAATGAATGTTTACTCAAATATATGCAAACTTCAAAGTTCATAATGTTTTCGGGTAAAAGTTTAAATATACCCGATTTGCGATAGTTATGTACATAATATTGTGCCACTACTAGGGGAGCAATTGTAACAGCTTTCTTCGCTTCATAAAGCGGTAAATTTTCTAGAAATTCTATAGATAAAGTTTCCGAAGTGGTATTTAAAACAATAGTATTAAGCGATTGAAGTAATGTAATATCCTCAATAGCTTCTTCACCAATTTTATTCAGAATTATAGTGTAATCTTTATTCACCAACTGTTCCAAAGTTTGGGGAATATTACGTGTTACATGAGTTCTTATTAAATGAAAAAGTAAAGCTTGATAAATTGTTCGAAGCACAAGAGCATAAAACATCCAAGAGGCATTCAATATGCGTGGAACATTACGTTGAGGATTTAAATAGCCCGGCATACCTAATAGTAGTTGTAAAATTTCCAATACAGTTTGATCGTTGTTATTGTTAAATTTTTCTTTATAGATTAATCTTAAAATGCTCATTATTATATTGGCTATTAAGAACATGATGAGTATTATAAACCATGTTAAAGTACTGAATGGATAGAGTATAGTTTCCATTGATGTTAAGAGATAAGCTTCACTTAAAGTCACCATACCAATTATGCTTTGATAGGAATTTATGGTAGATGTTGCCACTTGACTGCGTTTAAAAGTTTCTCGAAATGATCCCAAACTAAGATCGGCTTCACGATTTTTTAACTGAAAGGAAATATAAATTTTAATTTTTTATGATGTTAATTATAAAATATGTTTTTTAATTGACTATTCCATCACCTTATAAATGGATTTATTATAGATTTGATAACAGCCTAATATAAAGTTATGGGATTTATTGTATAAGAGATTTATAAATATTTCTGCACAGAAGAAATGATTACCTAATATAATTTATAATTTACCAAGTTGTTTCATTTTACATCAAAATAAATTCATTTAAAATTAAAAAAAAAATCACCAACAATAAATTTAAAACGAATAGGTTTAGCCTCACATATACTCTTCAACATTGTGTACATTATAAAAGATAGGGGTCTTACATATACCCTACAACATTGTGCTCATTATAAATCATATGGGTCTTTTATTAGACTTTGGACACAGTGGTGCAGAATCAAAATGTTTTTGGAAATAAATCCGTAACTTGGATTTTCGTGAAATTTGGTATAATCGTAGCAGAGAAGTGTACAGTTAAGTTTGTAAGGTGAACACAACAAATCCCTCAGGGCCGAAGTTAATGGGGTCCAAGTTAGGTACCTCTAACATTAAAAATATTTAATCGCTTACCAAATTTTTGTTACTTGTCCGATGTTTATATATTGTTGGAGACCCTAATACGGCCTATAAAAACCATGCCTACATGTGCTATTTATCTCTTATAGTTTTTTAGTCATTTGCATTTGAATTTTTAAACACCATAATTTTGCATGTTCTTGGACCATTTTGTTTTTCATATATATCCTAATATTTTCAACTGATTTTATTTTATTATTTAACTAGTTAATGAACAAAATTATCTATTGAATAAAGAAAACTTGAAGTCGATATCTTTACTGACTCCAAAAATAAAAAATTTTGAATTTGAAAATTGCAAAAAGTCNACTNTTTGTGTGTGTATTTTTTTTTTTTTTNGNCGANAAAGTATCTGNACTCTTTTTTATCTNAAATAAAANTGTCCTAANNACTTTTCNGAAAGNTAACTTCACANAGATNACTTTAANATAAAAAAACAANCCCAATAACTCAATTGGTCATGGTACACANCCTCNNNAATTTGATTAATTTTNTATGAAANTTTTGNCTTTAGACTATATNNTCTCAAATCNNAAAGCACGAATCGACAANCGNAATATATTTAAANATNTNNTNAANATGTTTTAAATCTAAATTTACGGGACTTTGGAAAAATGAGGCTTCTATATCAGAAAATGTGAAAAAATCCATTTTTGGGATTTTCGCCATTTTTTTTGGAAATTGTGGGATTATTGTAGTAGTTTCAGTTCTTTTAAAGATATTGACTTCAATTTCTATATAACGAAAAATTATGTCAAGTCGTTGTTGTTATATTTTTTTTTTTTTTTATAAAACAAACTGGACAAGTTGTAATGAAATAAATTTTGTTATTAGAAGTTAAATTTTTTTTATTATTTTAATGCAAATTTATATTGATAGCGCAGCGCTCCATTTGTATTCTTTATTGTAAATGGGTAACTACAAAATCATTTCCTGAAAGCTTAGACCAATTAAATTCAAAAAGAGTGGTATACAAATTTTAATATGTTTGCGCATTTTATTTGCCAAGCAGGAAAATATGTTAGTGCTTCCTCGCAACAGGCATTTTTAAATGCCTCCGAACAAATTTTAAACACATTTCTTTGCGCCTTCTGTAAAAATTAATTAAAGAATACCTCGACTTCATTTAAAAAAATCCCGTACTAATTTTTGCTTCCATTTCATTAGAAATAAGGTATTTTATAATTTATCTTCAGCCCTTCTATTTCCGACTGGGTGTTTATGCTCTTTGTTGCGAATGTGTTTGTTATATCTAGCCCAGCAAGAAAATATATTAGTGCTTCCTCCCATAAGGTCTTTCAGAATTCATCCGCATAAACTTTAAACACATTCCTTTTTGCCTTCTGTAAAAATTTCTTAAATAATGTTTCGACTTCTTTAAAAAGAAATCCGGTACTAATTCATATTTCCATTTCATTAGATGCAAAATAGAAGGTATCATTCACCTACTAAAACTCAGACTCATTTAGTCTTGTTTTAAGTGTCGATGAACAATGATGAGGTCTTTCTTTTTTTAACATATTTCATACTATTTTTAAAAGCATTGGAAATATAAAAAAGCATATTTGTTTATTTAAGAGTCCTTGTCTTTTCGCTTCTTTTTGAAGCATTGTCTCTAGTGTAAAAAAGAAATAATGTTGCAATGCGAGTGGCAGGCCTTCTAAAACCCTAAATAAATAGTATTTAAAATGTATCCTACACTCGGTTCCTGAGAGCTATAGGCGCCTTTCCGCGGCTTAAGCATTTCTTTATATATTACCAATAAACATGTATCTTCCAAACAACTTAGGCTATACTTCNNCGGAGGCATTTAAAAAGGCCTGTTGGGAGGAAGCACTAACATATTTTCCTGCTGGGGGGCTCTTTGCTGTGAATGTGTTTGTAATATCTGGCATACAAAAAAAAATCCGATCTTTGTTAGGTGATTTGCTATTGCTTTTGCTCAACCATGCGACATGATCTTACTTTACGTCCAAAAAAATTTTAAATATAAAAATACTTGTTATAATTTCAATCGATCAATCGAAATAAAACAACATTATTCAAATTTGCGTGCATAATTTATTGTTTAATATTAAAAGCATAGACACATAAACACATAGACATAAATAGTTCATACATATAATTTCATTAAGCATAAATAATTTTATCATAATAATTTTGAAAATGCCACAATATTTCTCTCTACTTTAAACAAAAACTGTTTGCAAAATTTTTCAAATTACATTCACTCTAACTTGTGTTTAATAATTTCTTTTAATTTTTCTTTTTAAAAACTTTAAACCTTTACCCTTTTTCGGTATGGCCTTAAATAACATTTCCAATATAAAAACCACAGTGGCCAATATGTAACCAAATACAAGTAATATAAAAGCCATTTTTAATTGTTGTAAACCAAAAATATGATTTAACTTTAAATGTACACCACGAAAATAATTAATATTAACTTCCTGACGATACCAAGCTTGCAAAAAACCAAATCCACGCATTAATTTCAAAATCTCATCAAATTGATCGATTAAGAATGAATGTTTGGAAACATACATGCACATTTTGAAATTCATTATACTTTGGGGCAACATCTTAAATACGCCCGCCTTATTAAGACTTTCAACATAATATTGTAGTATAACAAAAGGTATAGCAACTGCTATATCTTTTGCTTGCTTTAAAGGTAGATTTTCTAGATATTCCAAAGATAAAGTATTACCAGAATTAATAAAATTCACAGAACGAAATAATGATATATCAGTCAGAGCATCAATACCAGGGGGATCGACAATTAATGAATAGTTCTTTTGTACCAAACTTTCCAAAGTCGTAGGCATATTACGTGTTACATGGGTACGTATCAAATGAAAGAGTAGAGCTTGATATATTGTTCTCAAGATTAAGGTAAATATCATCCAGGAGGCATTCAAAATTCTAGTGGTATTATAGTAGGGAGTATACTGGGCTGGCATACCCAGCAGCATTAACAATATATCCCAAGTAACATGATCTAAATATTTAGAAAATACTTGGCGAAAAATCCATTTTAAAAATGTTACCACAGTTAAGGCCAAAAAGCAAACAAAGGCCAATAATAACCAAGTGTTGTTGGTAAATGGAAATAATAAAGTTTCCAAAGAAGTCAAGATATAGGCTTCGCTTAAAGTAACCACAGACCAAATGGTTTGGAAATAATTTATGGTCGAGGTTGCCACAGCATTACGTTCACTACTTTGACGAAATGAACCCAAACTTAAGTCAGCTCGACGTTTTCGAAGCTGAAATAAAAAAACAAAAGAGAAAAAGAAAAGAAAATGATTTGATATAACTGAGGAGTTTGTGTTAAACTACTTAAGTGTTTATAAATATATTTCTATATATGATTTAAGAGTTCTACTTGTTCCTAACTTCAGGAGACCATGATATTCCCCATAAAATTTCATCTCCTATATCTTTTAGTTATTAATTCTGCTATAAAAACCAAAATTGCTGCAATATATCCCAAAGTTAATAGTTTAAATAGAATTTCTAATTGTTTCAAATCAATAAGCTGATTAGCAATTATTTGTTCATTTGTAGCATAACTGACATCAACCTCTTGCTGATGCCAAGCATTCACAAGGGCAAAACCATTAATCATCATCAATATTTCATTAAACTGTTCAATTAGAAATGAATGTTTCGACAAAAATATACCCATCTTTAAGCTCATGATACTCTGGGGTATAATCTTAAAAACATTCGTTTTATAATAAATATCAATATAATGTTGATGAAATATTAAGGGAAGAGCAGCTGCCGTACATTTGGCTTTACTTAGAGGTAACTGTTCCAAATGCACCAAAGGCATTGTCTCCTCCGATGTATTTAAGATAATAAAATTTGTTCTCTCAAAAAGTGGAACCTTTTTTAAAACATTAAATGAGGCGGTTTGTACAATTAGTGAATAGTTTTGTTCCACTAATTCCTCCAAAGTTTGAGGGATATGACGTGTTACATTAGTACGTATTAAATGAAATAAAAGAGCTTGATATATTGTCCTCAGGACTAGAGAATACATCATCCAGGTAACATTTAATATTCTATTAGAATGAAGCGAAGGTCTACATTGGGCTGGTACACCCAATAGCATTGCTACGATATCTAATATTGCATGATCTAGATTCTTTGTCATTAGTGATTTAGCAAAAATACGCCTAACTAAAGCAGCAATTCCGATGGCACAAAATGTTACCACAGCCAACAAATACCAAGTGTTATTGGCAAAAGGATACAAGAAAGTTTCTAATGAAGACAAAATATAGGCTTCACTTAAGGTTACAACGACCCAGGATGTTTGATAATATGTTTTAGTTGCAGTAGACACCAGACTTCGTTGTTTGCCTTGTTGAAATGATCCCAGACTTAAGTCAGCATGACGATCTTGCAACTGCAATAATGAAAAGAAAAAAATGATCGCATCATTATGTTGGGATTTGGATGAGTGATCCAATTTAAAAAAAAAACAAATTTAAATGAAAATTTCAAGTTTTTAAATTAAGAAGAAATTTCTTATTTTAAGTTAAAAAGGTTATATAAAACATTTTTACTAGTTACGAATCATAATACTTTTAAGCGTTTTTTGTAATTTCAGTTTTGAAGAGGGCTATATATTTTACAAAAATAAAGCCTTGTTTTGGATGCCAAAAATTGTGAATTTATGGTATTTTTAATTTAAAAAAAAAAAATTGCGAATCCTGTAAGTGCAAATTAATTCTTTGAAAAAACTTTAAAAACTCTACCTAATTTTCTTATGAATATATTCCTTTCAAATCTTTTATATAGCAATTCCACTACAAATACCAAAATTCCCGAAATATACATAAAAATCAGAAATTTAAATAACATTTCAAATTGCCTTAAATCTATAAGCTCATTTACGGGTTCGTGTTCATTGGTCACATAATTAACATCAACTTCTTGTTTATACCAAAAATGTATTATACCAAAACCCCTTATCTTCACTAAGACATCGTCAAATTGTTCACGTAGGAAAGAGTGTTTCGTTAAATATATACATAATTTTGAATTCATTATACTCTGGGGAATAACTTTAAAAACATCTGCTTTATAATTAATATCAGTATAATATTGCTGAAATATTAAAGCGGCAGCAACTGCTGTCTTTTTAGCTTTACTCAGGGGCAACTGTTCCAAATAAACGAAGGGCGTTGTTTCTGCTGTTGTATTTAAACGAATAAATTTAATTGTCTCGAATATCGTGACCTTTTTCAATATCTGAAATGATGAGGGTTCCATTATCAATGAATAATTTTGATCCACCAAATCGTCCAAAGTTTGAGGCATATTACGTGTTACATTGGTACGTATTAAATGGAATAGAAGAGCTTGATATATAGTCCTTAAGATTAAAGAATACAACATCCAGGTGGCATTTACTATTCTACTGGTTTGAAAAACCGGTTTATATTGAGCAGGCATACCCACCGCCATTGCTATTATATCCAATGTGGCATTATCTAATTTTTTCAACAATGATTTACGAAAAAGACGCCTGAGCAAATTAGCGATTCCCAAGGCGAAAATATTCATTATAGCTAATAAGAACCAGGTGCTTTGGGTGAAAGGATATAAAAAGAATTCTAATGAAGTCAAAATATAGGCATTCCTCAATGTTACTACCACCCAGGATGTTTGATAATAACTTATAGTTGAAGTGGCCAGTAGACTTCTTTGCAAAGTTTGTTGAAATGCTCCTAGACTTAAGTCAGCTTGACGATCTTGTAGCTGGAAAAAAATAATTAAAAAAAATATTCGCATGATTATGGGATTTGGATGTTTGATCCAATTTTTACAATTGAATCAAAATTGCAAGACGATAGTGAAAAGTTAAAACAAAAAGAAAAATGCAGAAAAGTAGGGGAAAAAACATTAGGAAATTTTAAAATACTAAATAAGAGTAGTTTCAAAATTCTTTAATTAAAATAACTAATAAACATTAAATAAAATATTCCTAATTCCACCCAGAGAAATAGCTAGCACAAAAGTAACTTAATATAATTCAATACCTAATTGATATCAAATTGAAACCACTCCGGTTTCAAATTATAAAATTGCACCCTGTTTCCTATTAAACATTATTATTTAAATGCTTTTGATTGAATTTTTCCCTCAGTGTTTTTATAATCAATTCTTAGTTCTGCACAATATTCTTAAAAATTTACTTCTTCTAAATCTCTTAAATAACAATTCCACTATAAATATCACAATTGTTGCCATATAACCATAAACCAATAATTTAAAAGGCATTTCTAATTGTCTTAAATCTATAAGCTGATTAACGGGTTTATGTTCATTGGTAACATAATTTACATCAACCTCTTGTTTATACCAAAAATCTATAATGCCAAAACTTTTAATATACATCAATACATCATCAAATTGATCGATAAGAAAAGAATGTTTAGATAAAAATATACCCAATTTTAAATTCATTATACTTTGAGGTATAACCTTAAAAACATCTGCTTTATAATTAAGATCAGTATAATATTGTTGGAATATTAAAGGAACAGCAACGGCTGTATGCTTGACTTTACTTAAAGCTAATTGTTCCAAATACACAAAAGTCATGGTTTCTACTGTTGTATTTAATCTAATAAATTTTATGGTGTCAAATAGTGGAACATGTTTTAAGACCTGAAATGATGCTGGTTCCATAATCAAAGAATAGTTTTGCTCTACCAATTCATCTAAAGTTTGAGGCATATTACGTGTTACATTGGTGCGTATTAAATGAAATAAAAGAGCTTGATACATTGTTGTCAAGATTAAAGAATATAACATCCATGTAACATTTACTATTCGACTAGTTTGGAAGATTGGTTTATATTGAGCTGGCATACCCAGAGACATAGCTATAATATCCAATGTAGCATTGTCTACATTTTTCAATAGTGATTTACGAAAAATACGCCTAAGTAAAGTAGCAACACTCAATGCGAAAATGTTTACCACAGCCAATAAGAACCAGGTGCTTTTGGTGAAAGGATATAAGAAGAATTCTAATGAAGTCAAAATATAAGCTTCACTCAGTGTTACTACGACCCAGGATGTTTGGTAATAAGTTGTAGTTGGAGTGGCCACCAGACTTCTTTGCATAGTTTGTTGAAATGCTCCCAGACTTAAATCAGCTTGACGATCTTGCAGCTGGAAAAAAATAATTGAAAAAAAAATATTCGAATGATTACGGAATTTGGATTTAGGATCCAATTTTTAAATTGAATCAAATTTAAAAGTCAAAGGAACAAAAGTACAGAAAATTCAAAACTGGTGATTTAAAACTTGCTAAATCTACATTTGGAAGAAACATAATGAAATGAAACAAGTAATGAAGTAATTTTTAATTACACTTTAATAAAAATTATATTAAAATATTTAAAAAATTTGCTTAAAAAAGTATTAAAATTATAAGAAATTATTGAATAAATATTCTCTTCTTCTCATGTAAGAGCACTAGATGTGACAAAACTAAGAGAACATTTGCACGTGTGCATCATTTTCTTCGTTTAAAATTTTTAAAAAATATGTTTTAAGTAAATGAAATATAAAAATAAGACCTCGATACTGAAGGTATAAAATCTTGACACCAATCGGTATCAATATTCTTAAAAGATTTGAACACGCAGTGATG
>MINK01180622.1:0-11378 GCA_001735545.1 Phormia regina
AGCAGAATTCGAAAAATGTACTAATATTGCACACTGGTTCATATTTGTAAAAGTTATAAGCATCGATATGTATTCTACCCTAGACATGGGCCACTGTAGCACCGTTATTGCTCTTGATATTCACTCCACATAACAATATCCTATAAGTCTAATAGCTCATCTAACGAGTTTCATCGAAATCGGTTTAGTGGTTTCAGAGATCTATACTTATTACCATTTATTTTATATCAATATTAAAATTCAATGTACGAGTTCATTAATTAAATTTATTTGTATAAAGAATCAATGTACACTTTAGAAAGTATTGAATGATATCGTTAGTTTTAACATAATTTAATGAAATATTTCATGGATTCAACGTACTTGCTCATTGTGCAATGCGTTTTCTTAATTAAATCAAAATATTAGGGTATTCATTTTACTCGACTTTGTCATTGTTCGAATAATCAAATTACTCAAAAATTTAGTTTTTAAAATACTCGAATAAAATAATCTTTTAAGTGACTCGAGTTATTTGAGTAAATTATACCATAAAATTGTATTCGTGTTCTGAATCCTTTTTTTATGTAGCACTAAATTTTAATGAATATTTTCATTCCAACAATGAATCCGCATATAAAATTAATAAATATTTGGGAATTCATTAATATTATTAATTTTTTTATTTTCAGTGTAGAACAAATATTTGAGAACAATTTCGTCTAATTAGAAAGTCCATCCTGAGCTCTACTGAGATTTCAACATTCATACGAACGGATATAACTATATCGATTTAGAATCTTATCATGACCCATAAAACATATATGAGTCATTTCTAGGAGAATTAATAAAAATTGCCGACAAAAATGTGTAGGGTATACAAGCATTAGCGCGATGGCCAAGGAAACAAGGCAAAAAAATTTAACTCAAAATAACAGTAACAACAATTAACGTAAAAAGGTGGTGATTGCGAGCTGATAATGTGAATGCTTGACAACACTTAACCTGTGGCCGCTATTCGTGCTACAATCAAAACTACATACATATATAAGTATACTTATATATGTATGTATAACAATCATGTTTGTTTTAGTAAAAAAATGCACAGTGGTAAAAAGGAAATATATTGATGTTATAATAAAAATAACTTAAAATGAAATTGACTTTATTGTTGCAACCACAAAACAATAGCTATTATTGTGATGTGTGAACATGGACTTTTTCTTGGTTCTTCTGATGCACTGTGATGTACTTTAAAAAATTTTAAGTAATGCTAAAGGTAAGTACTATTTATTACTTTATAGGGGAATAAACCAGCTATAGCTTTTTCTAGCCTTTTTTAAAGTCCAGTTTAGCTTTTTCTTCTCAAATCCTGCCAACACTGATAGCTTTCATTGCGCTATATAACCTAGTGTGAACAAAGAGTTTTTCTATACTTTGATCAACTTTAAGTAATGAAAAAAGTAAGTGCTATTTATTACTTTGTAATTGAATACAATAAATAATTTTCATATTATGCTTATAATTAAACAAGGGACATTTTTTTATTTATATATTAAAAAGAGCACATCTTTCTTATATTACGTAAAACTTAAAAAAGATTTAAAATAAAGGTAAACTTAAATTCTAATCCTCTTAATATAATGTAACAGAATTTTTTGCGTATAAAAGAAAGTACTTCCTAGACACTGTAAATAAGGATATTGTTGGAGTTTAAAGTTCTGACTAAAGAAACTTAATTTTGTTTATTTAACTTAAATAATTTGTTTTTCCTTAATACTTATTTTTTTGTTCTTAGTTGTGTGGTTTCAAAAGAGGCGGTCCTGAAACAGGGGGTTTGTGCAATCTTTATTCTATTAGGTGCTGAATGTATATACAGGACTTTATACATTTTATTAAGTCTTATCAAGGCCATAAAAAAGGTTTCTCCAACCATCTCCTTTTTTTAAAGGAAACAACAAAAGGATATATTAGAGGCCAAAAAGAATTTGGTAAGTTTCTTGTATATTTATGATTTTTTTTTTTCAGTCAGTTTTGTTTATTTATTTATAAGTCAAACAAGGAAGTTGTATAAAATTGTATAATTTGCGATTGTAGTAGTCATAAAATATTTGGTATGTTTAATGTTTATAAGTGCTCGTGTTTAGCATTTATGTTTAATATTTACTTCCCAAGAAAACAGTCATAAAAAGAAAGAAAAACAAAAAGAAAATAATACTAAATAATATAAAATAAAGGAAAGAATTTATGGTCTTATTTAACCAAGCTAAAAAGTCTGTTCATACCCGTGAAAAGGACCTTAAATGTTAATTTTCACCAAAACACAAATATATTTGTTTGCCCTTCTACTCATTTTGTTGCATAACATCATTAAGATTGTTTATTTGTTTTCTTTTATAAATTTAATATTTTCCTACTTATTGTCATCACATTATTGTTGAGGCTACTTAGAGATTTTTTTCATTTACATTGTATAACCTCCAATATATTTAATTATAAAATTGGATATTTGTGGTTTGTCATTTCGTATGTTACATTAAGAATGAATTTAAAATCTTAGGACAACAAAATTTAAAATAAGCTTCAATATGACCTTGTTAGTAGCAATATGCTTTTATACAAATTACTAACTTCATCAGTATTTATATACGTTTTTTTGTCCATATTAATCTTGATACCAGAAATATAATTAATAGACGCTTTTCAATCACAATCCATCAGCCATCACGGTTAAAAATCGATGTATATTTACTCAATTACACTCGGTGTAAAGGGTATAATATAAGTTTTTGTTTTTTCATTGTAATTTCCATCATCTTATCGTTAAAGAACAGTTGTATGTTTCCGTGCTATTCCTTGTAAGCAATAACGAAGTAGCACCACTATCCTTCCATGTGTGGGTCGGTTCGAAGTGGTGTTTAATAAAAGACTTATACGAATAAACTATTATATAATAAAATATTAATCTAATATCCTATCACACGGAAATTCCTAATTGAGAAATTAGACGTACTGAAATGCATAACATGATCGGTTTATAGAATATGCTTTTAAACTCGCGATATTTACGAGTTCCATAAAAATTCGAACCCTAAAAAATATATAAATATTATTATTATATTATTGTTTTTTAGGAGTCGAAGTTTTTTTATTATTGAAAATATGGTATTTCGTAAAATTTCCTCCTGAGTAACTATATATAAGCTGTAAATACAAATTTTTTTATGCAAAACCTTTAAGAACATATTGAGCTCATTTCCTGATATTTCAGAGATACATACAAATCAAACAACAATTAATTTATTACCGAGTGTCCTCAAAAATAACTTTCTCATGCTAAAAAATTGACTTATTTTTTGAAACACTGCTGGAATGTTGGGTACAACGTTTAGAACTTCTTCAAAATATATACTAACACGGGTGCCTATGTCAAATGTCATAAGAGTGCAGCAAGGTTCAGCCCTACTGTTTGCTGAATCTACCCTATTCAACAATAATTATTAAAAGCCTGAATCCCTCTTTCAAGTTTAATCTAAATGGTATTTCAACAGTTCCAGACTTAATTCCCATTTTTATTCGCGATTTTGTATCGCCTACCAATGCATTGTAATGTAATATACAAAATATCTCTTATAAATGTGAAAGTATATAAACAGTTCAACACTTTTGAAGGCGAAAATTTTTAATTTGTGGGTAAAGATGATAGAAGGGTGTTTAATTAAAGTTTCAAAAAACATCCCCAAAAGTGGACTAAGACCTCACGCTAAGTCTGATAAAAGTGTTTAGCAGGCGGTCACAAAAACAATACCAAATTACAAATTGGTTAACCTGTTTATGATGTTTCCACGAACCGGCATGTTCGAATTACAACCTACTTTACAGCTATAATGATATTAGGTTCCCCCTTCGCTTTACTTACCAATCCCAAATGTCTGGCGTTGCTCTACCTGATTGCAAAATTGGTTTTCGATATATTCTAATTCAGTCTATAACCGAATATAGACCAGAATCTCGCTGTTCTCTCTGTATAACAGGTACAGTGGGTCAATCTGTTTTTTTTTTTTGTGTGTTTTTTTTCTTGGTTTGTTGGAAATAAATCTGTAACTTCTAATCGTGCTATCTTGATTTTTGAGAAGACATATTGCCATATATGTCTAATGCAAGTTGGTATTATAGTTAAGTTTTGAAAAGAATTTTCACTGAACCCTCAGGGGAAGGAGCTAAAAAGGGCTTAAAATTTGAGTATCTTTGTTAAATCAATTTCAATGCTTAATAAATTTTTGGTTTTGTCGCAGATTTCAAAAACATTTTTTTGTTATTCTTGTAGACATTTTTACAAGCTTATATGGTGCATAGTGAATTATTTTCCAGTAATATATTCCAGTAATATCTCCTAACTAAAATTTTTTTCTTAGCCATGTTTTTATTTCGTATAGGCATTTTTAATTCATTCAAAGTCATGCTATTTGATGATCTAATTAGATTGATTATTTGGAAATATTTTCATTTCTTTACAATTTTTAGCAATTTGATGGATAATCAGGTTTGATGAAAGGTGTTAATTATGAGCAATGTATTTGTTTGAATGAAATTATTTTCATATTATATTTCTTTTGTTTAATTGGATGACTTTTTCTGTGGTTATTATCGATTAAATCTTCATTTTGGATCGAACTTCGCTCACTTTAAGTTTAATAATCATAAAGGTAATAATAAACATTAAAAAGTTCCAAAACAACAAACTAACTACTTCTATATATAATTTTGAGCATTTAAATTTCATATGAGGGTGGCCCGTCATGCGAGTTATCTTTCGAAAATATAGTTAGCGAAAACCACATATTATTATGGAATATATATATAAAAATTGAAAACACTGCATGGATTCTTTATTCTGAGGGAATTAAAAATAATTGGGTAAACCTAAGCTTGAACGACAATTTCTTCAGATCAATCGTAGCACAGTTCCACTCTTGAGTTGGTTATGGGAGGGTATATACTCTCGAATTAAAATATTAGAACTGATGTTCAAATCTTATTCGCTTATAATGTAGAATTTTTCTTTTTACAGGCTACAATAATAAACATTCATCGTAACTTTCTAAAAATACTTCCTATAAAGAATAGTTAAAGATAAAATTGTAAGGCGGATTTTAACATTCGGGCTCCTGTCCTTTTACGGTTGGTTTTATACTCCCCATCTATCTCTTTTTTAATTTAGCTTGACATTTAACTTCTGTTGGGTCATAAACATTTGTTCGCTCTAGAATCAACGCAAGGTGTTTATTTTTCCAAAAAGTCATTAAATTTTGCAAATTTTCTTTTCGTTCCCTTTTTCCACCATGATGTTAATGTAAAGTGACCTTTTCCTTTTTTCTGGCCAAAAATTGTAATTCTTTCTTTTTATACTAATAATGTATACTACTCTTTTAATGGTAAATAAAGTGTGTTTCTATGTATATGTTTGTAAATAATATGGAGCAAAAAGGAGTTTTGATTACAAATTTTAATCATTGCTCATGTAAATACTTTTAAATAGTTTAGCAAAGGGTATGTGGATTACTTCCGTTTCTGGCCAAGTTGCAGTTTTTTATTAACATTTTAAGTTTTTCTTTTTATTTTTTATGGTAATAAAATAACTAAATATATGTCCGAAGGAGTTACAGGTGTATAAGTAAGACACGAAAACGTTGTAATGGGAAGAAAGGGTTTAAGGATTAATTTTAATGTCAAATAAAAATGTTTGTCTAAAGTTATTATATATGCGTAAAACTTTTTACTACTCTTTTTTTTGTAAGATGAAAGATTTAAAAATATGGATTCATTTTTGGATTAATATAATGATGAAATAAATTCTAAAAATATATGATAACAATTTATAGTTAATAAAGCTTAGTTTACAGAAAAATCTTAAACTATTTTTTCCCCTAAAATTACCTCTAAATGAAACACTATGTTTTTTCTCCTTTCTCCCTACATTTTATCTATAACCAGGATGACACATCATTTAATAAATTAAACTAGACACTTCTACCTACATCACCTATGCACAGTGGGAAAGAATCAAACAATTATTTGGAAAATGAAAACTGTAAAATTCGGTGATCAGGCTGGTTCGATTTTATCAGGTAACCACAAACAAATGTTTAATTTGGAAATATGGATCCGAACATCAACAAATTCCAAGATTGACATATTTACTGATACATTTTTAACTTTAATTCGTAGAACCAGTATAAAGTTTTTCCTAAATCAATTTTAAATCTTTCCAATATTTGTTGTTAATTATTTATTATATTGAATAATATTTAGTTATAGTGACGATTTTAATTTTTATTATAAATTATTGTGTATATATGAACCTATATAATTTATACTATAAAGCATATTCGGTTTCTTTTTACTAAATACAATTTTCTAATAAATTCACCAATATTCTTTGTGAGTCCAGCACACCTTGTAAGGAATTCGAAACATTCTGATATACAGTTATTTGATTTTTAATTTGTCGATTAATCGAACAATACAAATAGTATGACTAATATATTTAAAACAACACATGTTTTAATATCAGTCGTTTTAGAACAACAAAAGTGTAAAAAAGAAATGGGGTCAAAGAGGGTGATAGGTTAATTAAATAATAATCCAAGTTCGAATTTTGAAAAAAAAAAATCCCTTCAGAAGATAGGGACACAGAATTGGGAGGACCTTATGTTAACATTGAGTACAAGTTTGGGTAATAAAGATTTCAATTCGTGTTTGAATGGTTTTATTCTTTTATTAACGCATTAAAGGTGTAAAACATATATTTTTTTGACATCTTTTTTTTTTATTTTATAAATAAACAAAAGAGTAGAGGGAACATTACTTTTATTAAGCTGTCAAGGCTTGAAAGTATTTACTTTTTTAAACCACACAGCATTTTCATATTACTTTTTAAAATACCCTGAAATTTAAACTATCATTCTATTTCGTTCCTCTAATGTCAAATCTCCAATACTTTAATTAAAAGAAAATATAGTGAAATTTGCATGCATGCTATGTATCGTAAGCAGGATTTAATAAAAGAAATTTCATTATAAGCTCTTGTATATACAGTTAGGGACAAAACTATTTGTACACCCCATGCATTTCGTATATCTTCAATAATTTATAAAGAATAAAAAATTATTATATGTAGTTTTAATTCAGGTCCATTTTTATTGAATTATTTGATAAAAAATAAATTAATATATAACACATTGTTAAAAAAAAGTACAATTTAAGTAAAAATCTTTGGGACAAAAGTATTTGTACATCAGTACTTTGTACAATTATTTGTACGTTGGACTCTTGTATGATGATTTTTTTTAAATACCGTTATATTTTCTTCGTTAATCGAGTTTTACGTTTTGAATAATAAGCACATCAAAAATGGGAAAGCGAAAAGAGTTGAGTTTGGATATTAAAAATTTAATTATTGATGAACATAAAAAAGGAAAATCTCTCCGGAATATAAGTAATTTAGTAAATTTGCAACATTCCACAGTACAATACATTGTAAACAAGTATAAAAACAGCGGATCTGTTGAAAATGTGCCAAGAACTGGACGGCCAAAAAAGGTTTCCAGACGGGAAGCGAACTTGGTGATAAAAGAAGTGGCAAGAAATCCAAGAGTAACTCGTGCAAAATTAGCGGAACAAATCGCAAATACTACCGGAACAATTGTTCATCCAAAAACAGTAGGGAGGATCTTACATTCTGCGGGATATGCAAGTAGAATTCCCCGCAAGAAACCGCTGATTAGTAAAAAAAACAGCATTTGCGTTTAGAGTTTGCCAAACGATACATTGATAAGGACGAAGAATTTTGGAATAGGGTTTTGTTTACTGATGAAACCAAAGTCAATCTTTTCGGAAATGATAGCAGGGGAAAAGTGTGGCGCAAAAAAAATACAGCGTTAGATGTTAACAATTTGACCCCAACAGTGAAACATGGTGGGGGAAGTGTTATGGTATGGGGGGCAATAGCAGCCAGTGGGGTAGGGCGAATGGTATTTATAGATGGTGTAATGGACCAGCATCAATATAAACGTATATTGGAAGACAATTTGAAGGATTCCGTAGATGGTTTGGGTCTTGGCCAAAGTTGGATATTCCAACAGGACAATGACCCAAAACATACAGCGCGTTCAGTGAAGGAGTGGTTGCTTTACCATGCACCAAGACAACTTAATTCTCCTCCCCAATCACCTGACTTAAACCCCATCGAGCACTGTTGGGATATTTTGAAACGTAAAGTCGCTACAAAGCACGTCCGAAGCAGGGATGAACTTAAAATTGCTTTGGAGGAAGCCTGGAAGGAAATATCTCCAGATGAAACGAGAAATTTGGTCCGATCGATGCCCAGAAGATTACAGGCCGTGATAGATGCAAAAGGAGGACCCACAAAATATTAAATTTTTCCAATATAAGTATTATAAGTAGGTGTAGATTATATGTACAAATACTTTTGTCCCAATGAATTTTCATTATTTTGTATTTTTTTAAATAATGTGTTGGATATTAATTTTGTTTTTATAACTTAATTAAATAAAAATATATTAAAAATAATACTGCATACGACAATTTTAAATTCTTTATAAACTATTGAAGGTATACGAAATATATGAGGTGTACAAATAGTTTTGTCCCTAACTGTATATACTTAACACACATGTCAATAATTTTATTTGAAAAACTTGTTTTAAAAGAACGCAATTTTCTTAGACCAAGAATATTGCAATACAAATTCATTATATAAACTATTATTTCCAAAAACCATATGTACATTATTTTTATATAATAATAATAAATGTAGGTTATTTAGTTTATTAATAAATTTAATTATTAATCGAGTAACTTATTAACCGATATAAAGAAAAATATTTTTTTAATTGTTTTCATTTTAATTTCTTTAGATACGGTTTTAAAGAATTTTTATATTTATTTATTTTTTTTTGTTGTTTTATTAGTAAACAATTTTTTTTATTATTATTATTTACTTTAATAAATTGTAAATACATTTGTTGGTAAACGAACGAATTTTTAATAAATAAAACATTTCTTAGTCTCATATTGACTTTTTAATGAGCTCATACATATATTTTAAAATGTAAATTTTTATACATATTTTATTTAAAATATGTATCACATTTTTTTATAATAACGGAACTCTAAATAAAGTTATAAAAATATTCTTAACAGAAAAAAAAACAACAAAAACAATACACATACACGACAAGCGTTAAAAATTCATTTGTCCATTTATACTTAATTGTTAATTAAAATCATATATAAATTGTTAAACAAATTAAAAAATATTATTTCCTTATTTTGTTAATTATTATTAATAACAACAAAAATTCAAATTAGTTGTTTAAAATAAAAATTGGTGAATTATTTTGTTAATATTTATTGAATGAAAACGTTTATTCTTAATTACCACCTGTAACTGTAATTCGTAGTAGATTTTAGTAATTATTTTTTTATTTGATCGATGGGTTTAATGATCGAAATTACAACGAAATATTTTTCAAAACTGACTCAAATTTTGCTGATAGAAATAGAGTATGTTAATAATAAGTGTTATTTGTAATGTGGGAAAAAAAATATGGTGAATTCCAACCATAATCGAGCATTATCATATTATGGTTGGATTTCATCGTATAAATTAAGTTATATCATTTTTAAATGTAGCAACATAATATGGTTAAATTATAATAAAATTGTTGATGATGTGTAACCATATTTTTGTTGTGTAAATACTTGATTTATATACAGTATCTCACATAAACTAGTGAATTTTTATTTTTTAAATAAAAATATGAGATATTTTATGTTATAACATTAGGTATACAAAAAATAATAATTTTTTACGAATGGATTTTTTTTTTGCATGCTTGGGTTTCTACCAAATTTAATCGGCTACAAAGTTCGAAATTAATAAAATCTCAATATTTTCAATAACAAATCATAACTAAAATATAAATGTATTTTTACCAAAATCCAGCTTTTTTATTCCCAATGTAAAGCTTTTTTTCTAGCATTTCTGAAGTGCAAGATGTTTGTTCAAACATAATATGGCTATGTAACTAAAAAAATATTACTAAGATGTATTTATTGGGGTACTTTTCAGAAGTATTTTCAAAAAATAAAAGAAAGGTATCATGTGAACAATTTGGAGTTTCGTTAAAATAAACTATTTATATTTTTAATAAAATGTTTTCATTGTCGTCACATCATAATTCTGTAATTCGACAGCTACACTTTCTTAGTTTGATGCCTGATTCAACTTTATATTTTTAATCGAAGCATGGTTTTCCTCGTCAGTTTTTTTGCAGTTATTCTTATAAGAACTCAATTAAAAAATCTTTACTTTTGTCTTAAGTTTAAGGTTGTTTTAAATAAACATATGATTCCGTTTTTAAATAATCTCTGCTCTCATTGGAATTTTTCCCTCCCTAAAATTAAAATTTTTAATGAATAATGTGTACACACAGAAAAAAAAACACGGTCACACCATGATCACCACAACTATCCAGTGATTGTACAGCCGTTTCTCTTTGATTTGAATAATACCATGTTCATGATAGCAACGTTTATGATTCCGTTTTATCATTCAATGATTACACACAGATCAGAATTTTAATGGTTCACTGATCATAATATAATATTAAATATTTAATAGATGTATATTTTGATTCAAATCAAACTCAATACATATATTAATTTTACCAATAAATAAGTTAATTCTCTACAACACCACTCCTCGCTTAATTTTAAAAATTTATGTTTAATTCCACTAACATTAGCCAATATTCTTCTAGTACCAGTATTATGTTAGTTTAATTAATTTCAATTTAGTTCATTTTAGTTAAATCAGCTGTGAAAAAAATTATACATTAATAAAGATTGTTTTTATCTAGTCGATAATGCTACATATAACTTGTGGTACTAAGGAATATAATATCAAAATGAAGATTATATATATAGATGAAAAATTGTTCATATGTAGCATCAAAAATTAGATAATATACTGTGATGAAACTGTGATAGTATATATAAATTGAATTATAAAAATATGATAGGGAGTAATTAATATAATATGATAAAATGGAATTTTAAAATATATGCTAAAATTTAATTAATATGATAAATGGAATTATATATAGAAAAAGAATGGAGAATTAATATTGATATAATGTTTATATTTATGATAAGATAGTTTATTAAATGATAAAATCTATGAAATAAATTGAAAGGACAATTCTAAGAAAAAGTATATAAACTTACTAAAAGTTATAATGTTAAAGAGTTAAATTTCATAATAAACTGATAATATTGGAATCATATAATGATTACGTAAAATACTTATTGTA
>MINK01180640.1:1156-15049 GCA_001735545.1 Phormia regina
CTCAAGCTTTTGGGGGAGGAAAATATAATGATTTTCACAACTATTTCCCTAAATTTTAAGATTTAGTACACATTTTTCATTAAGAGTTTTCATTTTTGGGAGGGAAATTTCCCTTTTTCCCTCCCCGTGGATCCGCGCCTGTTTTAAATGGCATATATTTTTATTGTAAAAACATTTTTCTATTAAAGAAGTTATGAAAAAAGTTTAACTCATTTTTAATTACTTTATGTTCTGAATTAAATATTCATTAAAACATGTTGCAAGTGGATCAATAAACTCACTCTACCTTCATATACTGTACTAAATAACATCTATAAAAACAACAAATGTCATATATCGAGTTGATTGGATTTTTGTCACGGTTCTATGCAGACAAATTGCCAGCAATAATTCCTTAATGTTGCCTCAACTAAAACAAACAACAGCAAGTAAAAAAATATCTTTGACCAAAATTTTTGCGTTAGTGTCAAAATTTATTTATTTAACAAACAATAATGTTTGATTTTTTTCCTTTTTTTGCAAACGTATAAATAAAAAAACGAATAAACAGCAACTTGCTTATTATTTCTTTGAATCATACAAATGTGTGCTCAATATTTGCACAATATAAAAATCCCCTAAATAATATTAATAAATGTCTCAATGTTTTGAATTGAACACAAAAATCTTTACAAATTACATATCATTAAGTTGTATGCAAACAACAATAACTTTTATGAACCTTTTTTTTAACCCTGATTAATCATAGAAAGTTTTTAAAAGGAAAATGGAACTTATATTTAATAGATATGTATATTTATTTGTATTAGAAAATATTTATCAAATCATATTTATCATTTTTATTGCTTTTACTTTAAATAATTATACATATATATTTTCTAAAAAGTTTTTATATTTCTATTTTTTGTTTATCAAAATGATATAGTGTTGTAGTGTTACTATAATTGTGCTTCTAGTACAAATGTTTAAATTTTATGGTTATTAAATGGGGTGTTATCTGTTTGGCGCCCTCTTAAATTTCTCACCCTACACTATATGCAACGTTTTGGATTGACATTGTCTTTCTTTGTCATTAAAATTATTTAATCGTGTGTAAAAATTGAAAACGACTTTCTTTTGAAAATCATA
Organism: Phormia regina; assembly: GCA_001735545.1. Classification (NCBI taxonomy): domain Eukaryota; kingdom Metazoa; phylum Arthropoda; class Insecta; order Diptera; family Calliphoridae; genus Phormia; species Phormia regina. The sequence goes on from MINK01180640.1 coordinate 2,285, forward strand.
TAGGAATTTTAACCATATTTTTGTTTGTTTCTTTAAAATCTTATCATTTTAAAATATACAATATTTATGATAAATTATTACTATCAACTATTATGCTTAATGTTTAATTTATTAAATAGACATAATTTTGATTTATATAGTTTGAAAGTTTTGCAACTGTTAACATTTCAATTAAAAACATAGATTTACGAGTATTAATGTGAATGTTAGTGATAATAAATCTTAATAGATTCGAAAATGTTTTCAAAATTTATCAATTTTATTGAACGGAGAGAAAACTTTTTTTGTTAGCAACAGTAGAAATGAAATTTACTCTAAAACTTTTTGACTATTCTAGAATAATAAAAAAAAAAACTTTCTGAGTTATTGTGTCATGATTTTGATAAAACATTTATTTTGCGAAGGGACTTCAAGGTTAAATATTTTTGTTAAATAGAAATTTTGTAATAAAAAAAAGAGGAGACAATAAAACAATCCCAGCAAAAACTTGGTAATGACATGTAGTTACAGATGTACTTACTTTTCAATGACAAGGTTTAAAAACGGAGTAAATTGTTGTGATCTTTGATAAATGTTTGTTGTTAAAAAAAATATAATAAAAAAAATTATTTGACAAAATTCAATATAAATGTTTTGACATTTAAGAAATACACAAATCAAATAAATTATGAAAATTATGCTTATTCTTCTTAAATGATGGTCAAAGTAGTTTCAAGAAATTATGTGCAAAATAAGTGTTAAATTTTTATTCTCTTTTTATAGGAAGAGTTGAACACGTCTTAGTAGCCAAAAAAATTGCCCGGATTTACAATATTTTCTAAAATTGTTTATATTTAACGTGTTATCCGAATGTAATTACATGACCAATATTAATAACATTCGAGAAACAGCGAAAACCAATTAACATCATTGTATAATTTCTGCGATGAGTCAGATCCTGAAAGAAAAACTACTCCAACAAGAGTGAACCATAATTTGCGATTACATGAGGTGCAGTCAGTTCCGGGCAACTATCGTCAGATTTTACCTGAGACAATAGCTGAAAGGAATAATTTAAAAAAAAAATCCAACTATTCCTTTGTTTTAACAATGGGCTTTCTAATATTTTAAAATCAATGAGTGAACTGAACAACTTAAAGTAATTAGTTACTCTGAATGACATCTGATTCGATGGCATGAAGGTATAGTTGCCTCTAATTCATCACCATGTTTAAAATAATGGTTCATTCAGCCTAAGTGTGTAAGTAGTGTAAAGGCCATTATATTAGCTTGTTAACTCATTACTTGCAACCAAGATTTTTGCTGTGACTGTAGTTGTTGCTTTAATCATCTTGTGAAGAGAGAATTGAAGCACAAAAAAAGTGTTGCAGAATTATAAGTCGAATAAAGAAATTTTGCAATTAAAATCTAAAGAAAAAATTATAACTGTATTTTGACATGCTTTGCTGGAATAATAGCCATTTCATCTTTAAAACGATTGTATATAATTTGTGTCTTCAGAAGTTCATAATAAGAAATTAACGTTAAATTTGAAAACTAACATATCTAAAAAACTATATTATAAAAAACTTAATTTAACAGATATTTTATTTCTTGAACAACATCTTCAAACAAATCCGCGGCAAATAGTCCCCCTACTATTTAATTTCAGCTTTGCTTACAAAGAAAAGAAAAAATAATTATAAAAGTATCAACTTGTTAAAAGTATCGAACTCTGAATTTTTTCGGAATAATCACTTTCCTATCTTCGAAACTAGTCTGTCATATATTCTTGAATCAAACTAATTTAATTGAAACGAGGGAAAAAGATATAAATTCGTCAAGCCCGGACCATATGATTACGACTATATGTTGTGTAATTATAATTAGAGGCATTCTTTTATTCAGATCGAGCCAAATATGGGACTGAGATTTTCTTAATAAGTTAAAATAAACACCAAAATAAAACAGAATATTGCGTCGATGCTATCATTTATATGAATTTATTCACTTTTGGGTGATTGGCCTTATATGGGAGCTATGGTAAATTACGGATCGATCTTTGTAAAATTTTATAGTATCATTTATGTTTTTATAAAACTTATTTTTGTCGCATATTAACTTGATACTAACATTTTAATGGGAGTAATTTTCTGAAAAGGGGTTTATACAGGAGCTATGGTCAATTATGAACCGATCGTTCTGAAAATCGGCACACAGATCATATAAAGTTATATATGCCAAATTTCATTAAAATATTGCTTTACTTAAGGTATTTAAATACAGCAATATTTAAATACCTTAAATACCCATTTTCCGGGAGGACATTTGTATGGGGCCTAGGCGAAATAATGGACCGTTCATAACCAACTTCGTCCCTGAACTATTAGAAACCAGTGTGCCAAATTTCATTAATTTTTGTTCAAAATTGCGGCCTGTTTGATTACAAGGTTTACATGGACGGACAGACGGACGGACATCATTAAATCGACTCAGAAATGGATTCTAAGCCGCTTGGTATAAATTAAGGTAGCTATTAGACCAATATTTTTGGGTATCAAAAATTCTAATTAGAAATGCTGCAAAAAAAACGTGTAAAAGCATGATGATGAGCTGATGGGAAAATTTNAAATCAAATTTCATACAAAAATTCTATGGTAGTAATGTAATTCTCGAGAAAATGTTAAAGATACGTTTTGGAACCAAAAGCAGATAAAATTTCCTAAATAAAAATCCTGGTATGACAAGCTTTATGCAGTTGCCGAAATATACATCATCTCACTACGTTACGAAAGCTTTAGATTGGTACCAATACATTAACATAAATTTTGTACCAAGAGAGATCAATTCCTCAAATTTTTCGAATATCTCTCTACTGGTCTTACCTCCGAACAATTTGAAGAATTGACCTCTCTTGCTACAAAAACTATGTTAATGTGTTGCAGGCGCAGATTCACGATGAGAAAAAAAAAAGGAAATTTCCCTTCCCAAAATGAAAACTATAACTGAAAATTTTGTACTGAATCATAAAATTTGATGAAATAGTTTAGAAAATCATTCTATTTTCCTCCCCAAAAAAAGCGCTTGATGTATTGGTACCACTCTAAAGCCTTTTAAAGTCTTTTAAAATCTTTAAAAAACATGGGCAAACTGTTACAAAAAAAATGAATCAACTATCAAACCTCTTATGAAAGAGCATATATATTTATATAACTGAAAAATTCAAGAAATTGCTCTTCTACCTCTTTAATATTTAAATGTATTTATGGGGTCATATCCTTTGCCCACATTATTGCCTAAAATATGAATAGGAAAAAAAGCGTTCAAATTCTTTTCATAGCCCATAAATTCCTAATTTTTATTAAATTATACATTACGGTTACTAAACAATGACAATATATTTTGTATTTTTTTTCTTTTACAATTATGTTTGTTCTACATTTAACATAAACATAAATTTATTATAAATATTAAAAGCAAACAATACTATATAGTAAACCCACTACTAAAAATGTCATATTTTTTCCAGCAAATAAAAATTACAACAAAAAAAAAAGCTGAAAAGATGATGACATGTAATTGAAATGGTACAAAAATGTCAATATTGTACAAATGTACCAAACAAAATCACGCATTATCCTTTTTTGTGCCATTTAATAATACAACCAAAAGCCAACCCCTACGTGTGGAAAAAAGTAAAATTCAGAAATCAAATATCTATGAAACAATAAGGGACAATATGCACACACACACAACGACATACTTGTACAAAAACATAAGTAGTTGTCATAACTATTCATTATTGTAAACTATGAATGAATTCTTTTTTTGTTCTTTGTGATAAAATACAAAAGGACGAACCGAAAGAAATTGCAGTCAATGGAAAAAAACAAAAAAAAAGTGAAAGTAATATTTGAATTTATGGCACTCCCTTTCTCGTTTAGAGAATTGTTTGACACAGGAAAAGGAAACCATGCTGGGACTAAACAACGTTGGTACACATACTTTAATACATAATTTCTAATAATAATGTATGTATGAATTTACGAACAAATAATATTTTCGTGCATTTGTATTTAACCCTTTTTCTGGTTGCGGAATATTGTAAATGCGTTGTCATCATAGACGCTTGTTACTTCATAATGCCATCATCATAATTTAATATTAAAAATCTATTATACATAAATAAAGATTTAGTTTTATATTTATGGTCATGATTTTATTAATATTTTCATCCTTCGATTCAATGTTCCCTTTTGCTGGTAGGGACACGCGTTTGTGTTTGTGTGTTTTTTTTTTCATTTAACTTCTCAGGGCATTATTATTAAATAAATATAAAAATTTAATTTTTGATTTAGTGTGTCACTCGACCATCCAACCCTTTTTCCTTTTACTTTTTTATAAACTGAAAATAGTTTTCATTTAGTTTATTTATTACGATCTCAAGTGGGTGTTTGTGGGTACTTGAATAAATGTTTGTTTGTTTGTTTTTTTGTTTATTTATTTAATGCAGGATATTGCTAAAAATATCGAAATTGATTCGGAAATAATACCACATGCTGACTGATTATTATTTTACTTAAAACATCATCATAAATGCATGACGATGGGGATTTTATTTGAATTTTAAGAGGATATTCATTCAGTTATGTATTGATTGCACAAATGTTGATCAGAGTTAATGGGAAAGGGTGAATGGTTTGCTAATAAATATTTTATTTTAACTTTAATATTATAATAAAATTACATATTTCCGAGAAATAGACTAATTAAAATAGATTATTTGCAAACTGAAACTGTAATAAAAAAATTCTTTAAGATTAATACTCTGTGCATACATATCTGATTATTAAAACAAAGCCAAAGCGAATTTTTTTAACTACATTTTTATTAATGAGCAGGAATCTCACAAATAAGCTCAAGCTCATGAGCCATAAAATGGTATCCATTAAATTTAAGTTTAGTGTTAAATATGCTCTAAATATAACAAAATATGCATGGAAAATCTCTAAATGTCAAAATATGCCTTTAATGATTAAATAATGCAAAAATATATAAGTGCATATTTTTGCATATTTTATCCTTAATCGAATCGAGTCGATACCATAATATTTATTTCTTCTAGAAGGGATAAATATTTTTTCGTTACCCGGAATAACGAATGATATATTGCCAGGACAATTCGTTAAATCGCAAATATATTTTAGTAGTGAAAAATGCTTAAAAAAAACTCACTTAAAAGTTTACAGTTTCGCTTTTGAACGTCGAAACATAATTTAGTTAGCAAAATTAAAATTCTTAAACAATTTTTTTTTTCTTCGAATAACATTTTTCTTGACAAATTACTGTAACTATTCTGAACTGTTTGTAATGTTAAAACGTCCTAATAAGTAATTCTTAATCGAATGGATACTTTTAGCGTATTTTTTTGGAATAAACGAATTACATATACAGGGTGCTACATTCATTTTAATTATAATTTAAGTCCTTGAGGCCAAATTTGCCACAATATTCATTGGCAATACAAATTTTATTTTTAAACTTATAATTAATTTATCTTATTAATAAGCATTAAACTATTTACACTTTTAATACAAAATTATGTATAATACTTAATATAATCCCAATCCTCCCACAAAAATGCAAAGAATAAAAATATAAAAAAAATGTTTAGTATTGAAAATAAAATTGACAATTATGATCATGATTGGCATCAGAGTCTATTATAGGAATGCCAGTATAAATGATCGATATTTATCATCATTTTAATAAATAAAATTCAGAAATTATTCTATAGAGCTTTTTCAAAAACTTCCACTGAGTACGAAAATCGCCTTTAAGGTATGATAGTATTCCAAAGTCGGGCTACTCTAACTACAAACGATCTTCCTTTTGTAAGGGATGAATGCGATAGAATTAAGAGCAAATTCGTCCTAGAAGAGGTCCCAAATGAGAATTTATCAACTAAATAAGTTGGACAATTTGTTTTAATTATTTTATAAAACAATATCATTAACCACAGGAATATAATATCATCAAAGTCACAGCCAAGTAAAATTCTACAGAATAACGATACACGATCATGTAACTTCAGACCAAAAATAAATCTTATCACCCTATAAAAACACAGTTTAGGCTATTTAGATTATTTTGTTGTGTGCCAGTGTAAAATTCAATGCCATATAAAGCAACTCTCTTCTTAATTTCAATGGCAGGCAGTAACCAGCGCATAAGCTATCGCAGTGTACCCACAACCTAGAAAATAATTAAAATTGATTTGTGTTTATTGAAATCAATCTGGAATCTAAAAATAAATCGCAGAATTTATAATGGTCAACATATACAATTCGGAATTCCAATTCACTTTAAGTTTGTGTTTCCTGTAACAAACATAGCTTTTTTGTTTTCGAGGATTCAAGTTCAAACAATTAGTTCAGACCATCATGAATGGTGAATTAGATCTCTATTGTCATCGCAGCTTCAAGCGAAAATCTTAAATTCTGTTGCTTTTTTCATAAAAGGAGAGTGTGGTACTTTTTAAAATGATGGAAATGTGTTTTGTTTATTTTTCCTTTCTTTTTTATAGATTTAAAATCTATTTTTAGTCGAGTGTTTGAATCGATTAGAAAGTTGCTGAATATCACTATTGGGAAACCACTATAATTGAATATTGTGGATTCCTTGTTTAATTGACTATTACGTTCGAGATCTTAAACATAAATATTTTTACTGATTTTTAAATAAATATTGATCTTTTCGGAATTCCTTTCATTATAATTGGTGTTCCTTTTTAATTTCATTATTATTAAGGAATTATGAATGCCTCTTTTTAATGTGAATCACTAAGACATCCGAGAAGATACGAAGCCATTTTTGTCATTAAAATAATGCTTTATAGAAACTAATGTTTAGATATATAAACAGGCGCGGATCCAGCGGCGGAGGGAAAAGGAAAATGCTTAAATGTAAAATATACACTAAAACTTAAATTTTAAAGAAATATGTTGGAGGAAATCATTTCTATTTTCTCCAAAGCTTGCGTTGGATTCGCTCTGTTTATAAATAAGAATTTTCACATTTTCTATAGAAAATTAAAAAAATCAACACAAAAACATAATCATTTGTGTTAAAACTACGTTCAGTACAATTCCACATAGAGATATTTGGTTAACCCATAAATAATCCCGTTGGGTGGCAGGTTGTAATTCGATGAAACAAAAAAATAAAAAAATGAGCCCTAAGGTATTTCTCGCTTCCTTTTATTTCCAAAAAAAACTCGAATACACATCAATGGAAGTGATTATAGGCAGACATTAAATAATTTTGGAACTGCTTACGCAATACCTAACAATTCGTTTCTTAATTTCACGCACGTACAATTTTTAATAGAATTTCCTAATCAGAAGGGACTAAAGTTTGCCCGAGACAAAATAATTTTTCTTTCAAAATTTAAAATTTTTTTGCAAAAATTAAAACCGTTTTAACTACAGATTACTAAAAGATTTCCATGCCATTTATAATATATTACTGTAAATGCGATTGATCGAAAGCATTTTTTTTTAAGTTTCCATTACAAATCTTCACATTCTTCTTCACTTTTCTGTTAAATGAAAATTGTCTAAGTTTTCTAATAAACTATTATAATTACCTTAATTTATCTATCTGTCTTAGATTAAGGTTAATTTTTTTAGTAATTTAGCAACGAACAATCTATAACACCACCATTCCCTCCCTAACTTCACCCTAAATTAAATTGAAATTTTGACTTTACAATGAAGTCATCAAGGCAAATCGAATTCAATTGTTCAACAGTGCAACAATAGACATTGAAAAGATTTATTACCCAGTCCAGCCAGTTTTCAAAAGTTTCTATATGTATGTAAGTCTGTTTATGCACAACACTCCATTAACCCATTTCAAACCATCAAACCCAAAGAATTGTTAAAAACTAAATAGTGTCTCTTTACACATAGAAATAAAAGGGTTTCTCTCCCTACTGATACATGAATAACATTTCCTTTAAACCGAAATACGGAACGGATATAAGCAAAATAAAATTTAAGTTTCTTTTCTTGTAAATTTTTTTGCTTAACGCCGTAATTAATCGTATATATAACTTTATTAAGTTTCCTTTTTTTTTAAATTAGGAAACAAATTTTATTTTCTTTAAAAAAGTATAAAATAACCGTGTTTAGTTGTTTATCAGCAACAACAAAAAAGTCAATAAATTTGTTTGGCAACAAATTAATTGTTTGCAAAATAAAAAATCTCGCGGGATTTACATGAAATGAAACATCATCACAACTTTTATTGATAACAATTTTGGCATAAAGTCAAGAGTAATTCCAAATTGGGTTATATTACTTATGTTTCTGCAAAAAAAAACAGAAACAATATAGCAAGGGTGTCAATATGATGGGTTATAATGGGCTTGTAATTTAAAATTTGCATACCCTCATATGATAACAATTTAAATGAAAAAATTATGTTTAATCATTTCTCCAAACTTTTCTCTTTCGCGAACTGAAACTTCTTTTAGGAAATTGAAGAGAAAGAGTGCAGGATAAACCATATTAAAATTTATAGCAGGTTATTTTATATATCTTTTGTTGAAAATTTCATAAAGGAAGTTAATAAGCGGCAGTGAAATGAGCTGATAAGTTTAAACACTTCATATAGCAAAATCTGCATACAACTTTTTGACAAAGCTTTCTCTTAAACTATATTACAAGTATAACAGAGTTAATAATCGATATTGCTTTAGATTCTTAAAAGCATTCATATTCTCTGTAAAAATATATTCTTCAAAAATCGATTTTTTATATGAAAATTTAAAAATCGTCAACTTCGTAAATAGGCGTTTAAAAGGGAAAAAAGGACTCCATTAGTGATCACCCATATTCCATATAGAAAATCGATTTTTTATATGAAAATCTCAAAAATCTTTAACCTTCGATATCTTCGTAAATAGGCATTTAAATGGAAAAAGGGACTCAATTTGTGATCACCCATATTCTATATAAAAAATCTTTAACCTTCGATATCTTCGTAAATAGGCATTTAAATGGAAAAAGGCACCCATTGTGTGACCACCCATATTCTATACAGAAAATTGATTTTTTATAAGAAAATCTCAAAAATCTTTAACCTTCGATACACATATTCTATACAGAAAATCGAAGTAACCCTCAATATCTTCGTAAATAAGCGTTTAAATGGAAAACGGGACTCCATTTGTGATAACCAATATTCCATAGGAGGATGCAGGTTTTAATCCGGTAAAAAAAATATATGGGTCTAATGTACAATTTTTCGCTTCCTTTTACAACTTACTCAAATGCGCTATAATTGATGTTGCTATCGGCAGCCGCCAGTACCCTCTAAAAATTTTTGCTGGGTAATAAATACAAAAGAAGAAAGAAATCCAGATTAAATTATTATTTAACGAAACACTGTGACTGGTCTTCAGGTGTACATAATTGCATTTCAACAGAGCAACAACTTACCGTGTTACTACACACAGAAACAGATGAAGTATTTGAAATAAACTTCTATAGTAGTTATAACTCGCTATGTAATTACGGAATCAAGTTGAAGGGGTAGAAAAAAAGCCGGCACCCCGTCTAACACAATAATAAAATGTTCTTCTTGTATTAACTTTTTATATTATTGGAAAATCTCAAAAATCTTTATGAAAATCTCAAAAATCTTTAACCCTCGATATCTTCGTAAATAGGCATTTAAATGGAGAAAGGGACTGCATTTGTGATCACCCATATTCTACATAAAAAAATCGATTTTTTATATGAAAATCTCAAAAATCTTTAACCCTCGATATCTTCGTAAATAGGCATTTAAATGGAAAAAGGGACTCAATTTGTGATCACTTATATTCCATATAGAAAATCGATTTTGTATATGAAAATATACAAAATCTTTAACCCTCGATATCTAAATTGGCTTTTAAATGGAAAAAGGGACTTACCCTCACCTACATTCAATTTAGAAAAACGATTTTTTATATGAAAATCTCAAAAATCTTTAACCTTCGATATCTTTGTAAATAAGCGTTTAAATGGAAATACATACAATACACAGTAGCGAGCATTGAAAATGCAACGCTAGCCTATATGATCATTAATCGTATTGTTTCTGGGCTAAAATCGCGGAATATTTGAACATTATTGCAATAACGGGCATGAGATAATGTCATATCATTGCCAAAAACATATTTTAAGCTGTTGATTTCATCTCTATAAAGGTCGAAAGTGGTTGCGTTATCTTGGCCTAAAGGTCATACTCAATTATAAATTATGTAGTTAAGCTAAACTATCATAAATATTTGATCGCTTATTTATGGAAAATGTTTGTTGGATTTAAAACAACTAACAAAATAAATAATAATTCCAAAAATATCAATCTCTATTGAGAAATATCAAAAATAGTTCAGAAGAGTTTATAGTATTTGTAGATTTCATGTATTTTATATTATATACAACGATAGTTTCTAACCATTTCCAATCAAAATTTTAAAAATCATGTTTATTTGTTTAGAGTTAGTTGCATTTTTTCTCGCTCAATAAAATTATATGCAACAGGTATATATTACCACAAATAATAAAATCACAATGGTACTGTTATATTAGGACTTTTTTTAATGCTCGCTACAGTATGTACAATTTAAAAGCGCGAACTGATTCTATTTGCATTAACGATTATTTTTTATTACAAAAGGATTGATTTTATGTGCCACCAAAAAATATTGTTTTTGAAGAGCTAAAGTTAAAAATATTTGATAACAGTTCATGTGTGAATTATTTACTCCTAAGAGGGAATTTATACAAAACAATTTTTCTTTAAATAGATAATTCACTTACCTCAATAGTCCAGCGGTTAATCTTGATGTATATTCGATATCTGATGAACAATTTTGCGGTTTATTGATTTATACACTTTTTTTCAATTTATTTCTTTACTTTTTAAACACTTTAATAATTTCGAACACTTTGTAATTAGATTTGAACTAGGTTTTTATTTGTCTAATTTTTTTTAATTTTTTGAATGAAAACTTAACGGTACTGTAATATTTTATATTAATACAGTACAATTATACAAAGAATAAAATTTAATTTAGTGAGGAACACAACCTCTTGAAATACGGTTGTATTTTTCAATATTTATATCAACCGAACACTTCCCTAGTTGACATTTATTATGCTGTCAAAATCAGCTGCTCAGAAAAAAACATTTCACGGCAAGTTTTTAGGGTCGAATTTTTTATAAGTTTATAAAAATGTTGAAATTAACTAAATTTATATCTCAAAATGGTAAAGTATTAATGAAGTTAAGGTTATTTTCTGTGTCACTTTATATTTTTTATTAATTTGTTTACAGTAACTGTCGCCAATTTAACAGGCGTACGATCCTTGGGAGTTTCAGCTATTAGAAGCGCTGCAGTTAATCCAGACGAACCTGTTGACATTAAAAATCCCTTTGAGAAAGAACGTAAAGTCTGCATTTTGTGTAAACATGGCATAACGCCCGACTATAAGAATGTCAAACTTTTGTCACAATTCCAATCTCCATATACCGGCCGTATTTATGGTCGCCACATTACTGGATTATGTAAACAAAAACAATCCGAGGTGGAGAAGGCTATTATCAGAGCACAAAATTGTGCAATGATGCCAACATATCACAAGGATTTAGATTTCATGAAGGATCCTAAATTGTTTGATCCCGAAAAGCCCATTAGACCACATAAATATTAGTTGCCTTTAATATGTTTAATAATAAATTATAAACTTGTTAACATATATACATATGCATGTATTTTTTTAAATTATTCGTTTACATATTTAAGCATTTCCTGTGGTATATGTAAGCGTTCCAACAGATTAGCCGATTCTAAACGAGGTTCTATTTTTTGTTGTAAATCTTGTAGAGCTGAGGAAAATCCAGTTTTCCATACATTAATGGCCTCTTGAAGATCTTGTACTTTTTTCACATGTTCTTGACGGGATTTAAGCTCTTTACGTGCTATTTCTATTTGTTGTAATAATTCTTCTTTTGTATCCGGTATATTAATTTCTTGTATAGTATTTTGTTTTTCCCTTTCTTCTTCGACCTCTTCTTTTTCTAATTCATTGGCCAAAAAAAATTCTAATCTTTTCTTAGTCATCTTTTCTCTTACCTTTTTACTCAAGGCTAATCTATAGGGGCGACAATTTGTACTTACGGCTAGCCTTTGTATATCGGTATTAGAGGTAGAATTCTTGGGTGTCCCCGGTGTTTTATTTCCATTTTTATATTCTTCATTTTGTTCTAAATTTTTATAATTAACTTTTATATCGCTTTGTGGTAGTCGGCGTATGGGTGTAGAACTGGGAGTTTCTAATGAAAGTATTTTACTTTTGGTACCAGATGATCCTGTTGCCTTGTTTGCACTGTTTTTTCTTATGATGCTACTGTTGCGTCTTAGTCCCAGCCTTTTTGTTTGTTTCGGTGTTGTAAAAGAGTCATTTGTTTCATTCATTTTGTTGCAATTTTTTATTAATATATTTTAAATAAAATGATTATTAATTTTAATTATTAAAATAAACATTTGAATTGATTCATAGAAAAAATTACGCGCACTACAGAAACCTGCGCCGAACGATTTTAGCGGCGGCGAGGCTTTGCTAAAAATTGTCGGCGGCGTAATTCCATTTAAAGGCGGACAGCAATAAATATATAATTATTTTTTTTTTATTTATTTATTTATTATAATATAAATTCTATTTACAT
>MINK01180651.1:0-14851 GCA_001735545.1 Phormia regina
AAAAAATTTTTTTTTTTTTTTTTTTTTTTTTTTTTTTTTTTTTGTTTTTTGGAAATAAAATAATAATAATTTTTATTAAAATTTTTTATAAACATAGGAAAGTGCTCCAAAAGCAATAAACAAGAAGCATAGACATACTAATGGCAACCATGGGAAAGTGGTTCCAAATTCTGGATCATTTTAGGATCCGCTAAAAATATTTCAACAAAGTTTTTCTTGATGGTAATATCCCTGCGGATCAAGGATTCGCTCTACATGATTGGTTATCTCACGCACATGTATTTTTTTTTTAAAGAAAATTATTTTAACCCTATACCGCATACAATGCCAAATATGGCTTTCGACTTTTATTTAAAAATTTTAATATTTATCATCTTCTATGTTTTGTTTTCTTCTCATATTTAAAGCAAAATATTTCCAAAGTGCGTTTTCGCTACTGTTTTCGTTAAATTTCTTTAATGCTTTTCTCTTCTTTTTAATTCTTTCATTTGTTTTTTTTTTTTTTTTTAATTCTAAAACTGCCAAGCTAGGTGAACATGAAATTATTCTAATAAGGGAAACATCAAAAATTTATTTTCTGACGGAGCCCTCTTATAATGACAGACTAATGATTTCAATGAAAGATGTAACAAGTTTTTCCGATATAAGATTTTATACATTTCGGTACAAAAAGTAAAATAAAAAATTAAAAATTTTGTAAAAAAAGCGCTTCAGGTATAATTTTTAATTTTTCGGTTCATTATCAGAAGAAATATGACTAAAATTAATATATTTTTTATATAATAATTTTTTTTTTCTTTTATATGATTTACCAAATGCAGACAAGAAGTTATTTAGTTTATGGTCCTTCGAACTGGATACAGGTTTACATAAAGTGTATTAATTACATCAACCTTGATGAAACTCGATTTTTATCTAAGATATTTCTTTAGTAAATAATATTTTCTTAGAGATAAAATATGTCGACTACAAAGTATTCGTTTTTTTTTTGCACTGTATTGATGCACAATTGAGAACGTAAAATCCTTTCCGAAAAAATCTTTCAAGTCTAAGAAAAACTTGTTGTAACAATCCTAAAGAATATTTTCAGTATTTCCCGTTATGTTTGGGATCAAATTAAAGCCAAGGAACTTAAACAACTAGGCCAATAATGAGATAATTTTTTCTTAAACTAAACCTACACAATTAAGCATGTAGATATTTACAAGGACTATTCAAATGTAGCAAGTTATAAATGAATTTTTGGTAAATTATTATTAATAATAATAATACATTCCCTTGGTAACCAATTTTGTTACCTAGAGGCCTGTTCTCATCGAAATCAAATTATACTTAAGCCCTGGCTGTGTAAACTTTTATTTAGTTAGATATCTAACGGTTCACAACCCTGCGGGAAATTGGTAGCAATTGGTGCAATAGTACAGGTCTCGCAGTAGCAGTTGAGTACCAATTGACAGTTAACTGAAAGTTCCAGTTGAGAATCACTTTAACCAGTGTGATCTAATGAGCACTTGACAACTCGCGTGCAATAATAATCTGTGGCTGTGATAAGTGTGTAAGACTATAAAACATGAGACATTAACAAAAAAATAATAATTGTAAATATAAAAAAAATATATACAAAAATAAAACAATTATCATTATTTTAAAAAAATTGTATTATATTTATTAATACTGAATATGCCCTTTCGGTTTAGTTCTGTGACTTATCCCAAAACTGTTTAAAGAGGATGAATTTCTCCCTCGTAGGCCAATGCCATATTACAGAGCCAGCTCAAAGATAGTGTTAGAACTAGAACCGATCTTTGTCACTTTAGACACAATCCCGTAACATATTTTTTGTTAGTTGTATCCCCTCTAGGGGTGTGTAAAACAATAAAACATGACATAAGTAAAAGTAGCCTGGGTTCTTGTCGGCGTGCCGAAAAATATAAATGGTAAAGTTACAAAATTATTTATAAAATATTAATCGTTAATACCCTTGTGTAACATAAAAAAGCATTAGAAATGCTTATTGAAACTGTAACTAACATTTTTCAAAACTATTTATAAAATGGCAAATTTTTACTTTATCTAATAAACATTTTATAATATTTACATATTTAATTACACACTACCTTTATATTCGTCTTATAAAAGAAAATCATACCAGAAACATAAATTTTTCTTAAAAAAAAAGTTTCAAATATTTTGTTATTTACTAAACTACTTAAGTGTAATGCTTCAAGCTTTATTTTTCCAGGAAATTCTTAGTTAAATTTAGTTACAACTTAATAAAATCCTAAGTTTAATACATTTATATAAATTATTTTTGTGGTGACAAAATTTCCATGGCACACAAATATTTTTGAAAACTTTCCTTTAATAAAGCAAACACCACCAATTGCAACATTACTTATAGTAAAATAGTGTTATGTAGTATTTTAATAGGTTTATAAGTTATTTTTGCCAAAATATGTGCTATTTTAGAAAAAAAAAAATCAACAACAAAAATATAAATGAAAAAAGCTGGTTTTGTAGTTTGTTAATGTTTTGATGGTGGAGGAATAAATGGATGGATGGATGATATTAGTGACTTCACAAGCCATCCATCCATCCATCCATCCATCCATACCTGCATTTATTCATCTATTTATATTTTTTTTTTTTCGTTAGTATGTTGAATTTATGTTACAGGCCAGTCTGTATATAAGTAATTTGATTTTTCCTCAAACATACTTTCACTATAAAAATTGCTTGAAATTTACAAAAAAATATATAAAAAATAACTATTAGATAAATTTTTATTAAGGGTTATAAAATCGACAACATTTTTGTTTGTTTTTTTATTTTAGCAATATTTTATAAAGACACCAAACCGTCATAAGAAATCATCAAACCATTTCATTACATTTTAATCCAATCCATCTTATGCATTCGTTCCATTACAATTTGATTTAGTTTTTTTTTTAATTTTTTTCAAAATTTGTGTTAAATTTAATTTATGTTTATATAATCTGGTAATTTTTCATGGCATTATTATGTTTTTTTTCATTTAATTTTTTTGGTTTTAAATTTTAGTATGTCTGTTGAATATTTGGTGTTTTGGAATCGTGCTAAACATGTTTTGAATTATTTGTATGTTTTAAGGGGACTTCTCTTTTTTTGAAATTTTTGAAAAAAAGACTAATATTATGTGAAGAGTATTAAAGTATTTCAATACAAGGAGTACTTAACATATTTTAGAATATTAAATTTAAATGTAGTTGCAATAGATAGGTTTACTTTCAATGTCAAGATTTTATGATAAACCGAATACCTACTAAGAATCTTTAATTTTATAAAAAATAAAAAAAAAAACAAAAACGTCTTAAACAACAAATTGGCTCTATGAAATAGCTTCTATTGAAATAACTTCAAAAAACAAAAATGAAATAAATCCTAAAAAAATCCCATATATTTTAGAAGATTTTTCATAAGAACCCAGCAAAAAACGTGGAAGTTCTTCAAAAAGAGAACATTTTTACAACTTCAAAAGTGGAACAAAGTGCCTATTTTAAACGTTTTTGGAAGTTCTTAATAATTACTTTCAAAAAAAGGGAAAAATAAAGGAATTTTTAGCGGAAAAAGAATTGTAATAATTATCTAACAAAAATATAAATTTTATAATTTTAAAGCCATTTTATTATTATTTTAATAGGGCAAAGTAGAGTTTTTATAAAAAATTTATAAAACATTGGTTTTAAGGGAATACTTCAAAAATAATGAAAAAAGAAAGTAATTAAAGGGATAACATCTTACCAATGACAAACGTGGGGTTAAGGAAAAACTTCTGCAAGCTCTTTTTCACCACTAATACTTCCTTCCAATGACAACAACAATCGTTTAAAAATCATAACTTTTTTAGTTCTTTTTTTGCTGGGAAACTAACTCTTATTTTTCTTTTTTTAATTATTAAATTGTTTAAGGAGAGCAAAAACGGCCATTTTCTTGTGAAATTATTATTATTTTTTTCACAAGAATGCATTTTTCGATTTGTTTCATTTCTCAAAAAAGTAAGAAGTATTTTAATGTTTTAATACTAATTTTCGTTTCTTAAATTTATTAAACAAATATTTAAACTCCCCCGTTCCATGCACATGTCCAATAGTCACGTACGTTAAGCGCATGTATCTGTTCAGAATACACTAATGTATTTATACATTATATTGAAAAAATGTGCTATTTTAGTGATATATATTATATGTTAATTATTATCACGGCAGGAAATATATATTTTCTATTTTTTTGTTCTAAAGTACATGCTAAAACCCAAAAAAATAATGAGGAATAAAACTAGAAAAAAATTTCATTTTTGTGTTTAATTTCAAAAAAAAATTGTTGTTTATAAAGTTCAAACCAGGGAAAAAAAAATTAAAAAGTTACAACAAAATCAGTACATACTATTCATAAAAAATGAAAATGTGTTGTATCTGGACCAAGATTACCAAGCGGCTACGCATTTATTTTCCATCAAAATATGCCACATTAAATTTTGTTTGTTGTTGTGTTTTTTTTTTTTTTCATTATAACATACCATTAACAATATTTGTAAGAAGGGATACCTGGATACTCAAATCGCCTAGCCATATTAGAAATATATTAAAATCCACAGTTAAATTCGGTAAAATATCTGGCCAGATACTGTGCATGATACATTTTTCCCATTACTTTTTTGAAAATTATTTCATTAATCATTTATTCATTTCCTGCAGGAATACTTCAATTATGAAATAGAATTCTTAAAATTTAGGGTTTATTTCATTATTGTTTTTGGAAGTAATTTTATCTTTTTAGAATTCATTCATTTAAAATTCAATTCATTTCTTACGTCCTTTTAATGGGAACTTATTTCATTAAAAAGTATTTCATTTTGCCCAAAACAAAATATTATTAAGTTATAATAAAATGTTATTTGTGTTTAAAATTTTTCTCAATTAACTATTAATTTAATTTGAAAAAACTCAAAAAATCCATTCATTACATTTCAAATACAAAAATTAGAGCCTGTTTACCATTTTTAATAAAAAAAAATATATAAAAATATTTTGTATATGGAGAACACTTAGCCAGAAGGTTATGTTTCTTTATTTATAATGAAAACAAAATTAATTTCAAAAAACTAAAAAAAAAAAAAAATAATAATAAAAATTCAGTCATAAAAATCTACCATTCCTTCCTGACACCAAAAAATGTTTGAAAATATGTTGCTGCTTTAATTAATGCCCAATTAGAACACTAATACGCGTGAGTTATGTTAAAATTTTGATTTGTCCATGTTACATACAATAATATGTATTTTAGTAAATTTGCATTTACTTCAAATTGTTTTTTGTTTTTAAAATTTTTTTTTGGTTGTTTTTACAATTTACATTAATTTGTCGCTTGTAAGGCTTGCAACATATCTGCCGGCAACAATTAAAAACAAGCTTTAAACTATTTACTTGCTAAATTTGTTTTTTTTTTTTAATTTTTAGACTTGAATTTAATTATTAAACAAAATTAATAATTGTAGTCTATTTCAACAGTTGATATAAATATATATATTTTTATTAATATAAAAACTTACGTCTGGCCAACTTGTATGAAATGTCCAATAATAATTCACCCACGCAGGGGCAATATCCTTCGGCCTTCCATTTCACCTTTGGGTTGTGGAAACATCTAAAATTGAAAGTTAAATAATTTTATGAAATTCTAATTATATATTTATTATTATTTTAATAAAAAAGGTGTAATATTTTAGAAAAAAAAATTATTTTTTTGATTTTTTTAAAAATTATAAACCTAAATGGTATGAAATTATGTTATTTTAATATAATTAATTTTCTAATAGGTCTATTTATGTTTTTAAATTAAATTGACAAAGTTATTTTAATAAAATTATTAAACCTTCCGTCATGCAAGTTCCGATAATCACGTACTAGCGCATGTAAATCTGTCTAGATACACTATGTATGTTCAGTACATTTATATGAAAACTTATGCTATTTTAGTGATAATATTACGTTGTTAATTATTGTTATCACGACAGGAACAGATATAATATTTTATATATTTGTTCTTAGTACAATTGCTAAACCAAGAAACAAGAAAACATTTCATTTTGTGTTTTAGGTTCAAAAAGATAGTTTGTTTAATAAAGTTCATTCAATTATATTAAAAGTTATAGAAGTAAGATTGATTGAAATGTTATCCATTCGGTTTTGAAATATTAGAAAAACCAAACGCAGAGGATAAAAAATAATAAAAAATATTCAATAAACTCAAGTACTGTTTCAACAGCAAAATGTGTGTGTTATCTGGTCAGATACATGCGCTTACTATACGATGTGTAGATGAAAAAATTCCACAAAAAATTTGTTTGTTGTTTTGTTAATGTGTTTTTGCCATTAAAAACGATACCTAACAATATTTATAGGGGTACCTGAGAACTTCAAACCCCTGCAAAATTAGATAATATAATATTAAACCCACAGTTAAATTCGTAAAAATTCTGGCCAGCTCATTCCTATCTAAAATAATTTAATTAAATTAAAATTCCAATACAAAATTATATTCCAATAATGTTTATTAAAAAATATTTCAAATATTTTGGTTGATTTTGATACATGTCATTTTATTTTTAAAGATTTTTTTTTAATAGTATTAATTATTATAAAATGTTTATATAATATGTTTAGCGATTTTTATTCCAGGCTTCTGAAAGGTCCCAGACATGATGGTTAAAAATTAGATCACTTATGGAAACTGTTTGTCCTACCCAAAATCTAACGGAAACCATATTTAATATTTTATCTCTTTCCAAAGCCTTTCTTGAATATCGCGACAAAACGTAGAAAATTAATATTGAATCCTAACGTAGCTCGAATTTTTTAATTTATATCCATGGAGCGAATATAAAGAGATGGCAGGCTTATAAGCTCGTTTTTGTATAATTTTCCTTTGCATTCAATTAATTCTCTTAGACACAAATATATATGTTACTTTTTTTTTATTATATTTTAGAGCATCAAAAAAAACAAATTTTTAAAAATTTCGAAAACACGCCGTTAGTTCCACAATATAACTCGTACTTTCATAAAACTTAAAATCACCATCCTTAATTTATTTTCCTTTATCTACAGAGAAAAAGATATGAGTGTTGTTACATTTATAATTTAGGGCAGGGTCTTTTTATTAGACTTCGAGCCAAATGTGGGACTGAATATTCATATTAAGTGTAAATAAAACAAAGATACTGCGCCGATGCTATCAATTCACTTTGGATGATTCACGGAAAGATGGCCTTATATGGAGTTATGGTAAAATCACGAGCGATCTTTGTTAAAATTTTTATATAACATTTTAACATTTTCTTTATATAAACATTTTAATTGAGGTTTATGGCCCGATAAAATAATCCGTGAGAGAGGTATATCAGGGTGGCTTATACGGGAAAGCTAATGGTCAATTTAGAAACGATCTTTATCTGAAAATCGGCACAACCAGATTAACTTATATAAAACTTTATTAAATATTGCATGTATTAAGGTATTTATGATCTTAAACCCTTTTCCGGAGAACATTTGTATGGGGTAGGTAAAATAATGACCCAAATCATAAAACTAATTCATAGGCTTCGTTTCCCTGACACTATGTAGAAAACAGTGTGACAAATTTAAAAATTTCGAACTGTAGTTTGATAACAAGTTCATGACGCGACCCATCGTTAAAATCGACTCAGAAAATGATTCTAAGCCGATTGGTATAAATTAAAGGTGGTCTTAGGACCAATATTTTTGGGCGTTGCAACATTCACACAAACGCATCAAATTCCTCCCCACAATGGGGGTGCTAGGTATAAAAATACTCAAAAATGGTACACGTAAACTACACGTACTTGTAGTGCAGGTTGTTTCAACAAGATTTAAGCTTCGCGGCCACCTTTTTACATTACAATGAATCCAAGACCCACACAACTTTAAAAAGTATATGGAAATGTTTATTTGCGGAAGACAATAAGTTGATGAATTTTCACTATATTTCAGATGAAATACTTTTAATTATTTGGATTCAGAATTAATTGAAAGAAAATACTTTGGAAATAAAAGAAACGAACTTAGAAGTCGCAACTCTTCCGGCCCAATATTTAAAATTTTATTTCATTTGGAAAAATTTTGATTTTTGTGATTTGAGTTGATGGACCGAAAAGAATGGCGCACTATTTTTTTCTCTTAAAGTTAAAATTTTCTGTAAAAATAATATAATTATTTTATAACTTTCTGAAAGATCTTTACAGAGATGATTAAAATGACCCAATGGTCAAAGTGTACATCCTCTGGAATATAATGTTGATTTTTAGTCTCTAAAATACCTTAGGAACGAATCTGCAAATGGAATGCAGTTTTAAGAAATTGTTAAAAGGTTTTAAAAAAATGTAAATTTTTCAGTGTTGATTTATGAACAAACATAATCACTTTATGAAAGTATACTCCATAAAGGATCACAATGATATATACACAGACTTGAAGTTAGAATTTTTAGTTAAAACTTATCTCCATTAATTTAATTGTTTGTGGCAAAATATTTAACGCAGAGAAAAAAATTCCTACGCCCACCTAAAGTTATACCGCTTTCGACTCAGAATCACTTTTGAAATTCAATTTAACGAGTTTCCGGCCGTTCCGTACTGTGGCTGGGCTGGCTGCTATCCATGTAAAGCTTGTGCGCAAAGTACAGGGTCGCAAATTTTTTTTTTTTTAGAGATAATTTGATAAGACTTGGTACATATGATTTTTTTTGCAAAACAAGACGATGCCTAGCCCCCATACAAATTTGTTCTCCCCAAAATAAAGTTTTAACACAAAATCAAATAATCAAAACTGACCTTAAAAATTTAAATATTTTAGGAAATGTAACAATCATTAAACGTCCAAAATACTCAATAAATTTAAATAATAATATTTATACTATGATTAAGTGGACCTGCAAAATTCATTGAAGATTCAGTTCCATAATTGGACCATAGGCTCCCATATAAGACCCAATTATGGGAACCACTAGAAGTTTCATAAAGTACATGGGAATTTCTTAGTATCGTCATTCAATAATCTTGTAATAAGTAGTTTTTATTTTCGACGTTAATACAAGTATAGCCAGCAACAATTTTTTAGGTACTGGTAAGCAGTACAAAATTTATTAATGCCTGCCGATAGCACACATTCATTGTTGCGCTTTCAGTAAGCTGTAAAAGGAACGAAGAAATTACCATTTAGGCTCATAATATCTTTTATTTTTAAGTACACCTTGCATCCTCTTCTCGCTTACGGTAGATCAAAGATTGTAAGCGAACGACTTCCTCCCCAATTTTTATTTTACCAATTAAAACAAAAAGTTCTGCTAAGTTGGGATATGCAAATATTTTCAACTGCGTTGATTGTGTGTCGACGTGTCCAAAGTATTAGAAAGTAAGTTTATTCTTTGAAAAGCCCGGAAAAATATACAAAGAAATGACATGTTTAAGTAACGTATTTAGGTAATTATGGGTCTTCCTTACAAACCTTGCTCCTGTATTTCAGCAATTTTCTTGCTGGAATCCATAATTGGGGTCCTTGCCGAATTTTTCGTACACATAGGCAATTGGTGTAGGGTATCATATGGTCGGTCTTGACCGACTATACCTTCTTCCCTCGTTTTATTAAAAAATTGTGTGTTTAAGATTATTTTTCAATATATTTTCGTGACCTCCCAGAAATGTCCTTACGGACCACTTGTGGGTCGCCATTATTGTAGTGTATATGATGATTAGAAACATGTTTATATTGAGTTATAGTTTACCTATTAGTATATAATTATTTAATATTTTCAAGTAACGAAATAAATAAATACTACCAATTACTTTGTAACATATGAATCACCTACTATATAATATAAGAAATTAAAATATTTTTGCTGGAAATTTGAGTAGTTATTTCAATCGATTAATATTGAAATCGTCTATAGTTTCCTTTGGCTATAAAAATCAAATTAAATTTCTAAAAGAATCATTTGTAAAGACATATTTTAAACTTAAAAACTCTCTTATTTAATGAAATATTTCTTTAACTTAAAAAAACTCTTAAACGTCATAATTATATTTCTACTTACGTATTCTTTTGCGTGCATCCAAATAGGCAGCATTTACAGCATCGTATGTAATACAAGTCGAGTCACTATTATAAGGACCTCTGTAAAAAAAAAAAACATAATAAAAAAATTAGCACTCTTTAATATACAATCAAGCTATTTTCTTTTTATAAAAATTTCTTATCACATGTGACCATACAACTAAACACAAGCATACATCTTATATTTTAACACCCTTGTCTACTATCTAAACTAGAAATAACATATGGTTTCTTAATGATTTTCCCTCTCTCCTCCTCATCAGCCACTTTCTTATTCAATGTTCAACATTAAATGTAGTCAATAAAAGTAAAAGGATAATCTTATTATTTACATTTGAAAGGATTTTATATATTTAAGTCATTTTTATGTAGCATGACATCTTTTGGTAGAACAGTTGTTAACTTGTTGTTAACACTTGCGGTTTTCATTTTAGTCATTTTTAAACAACCACCGAGTTAAGTTATCCTTCTAGCGCAACTATGGAATGTGCTCAAGAAGAATTAAAGAAAATCCTTAAAAAGTGTAAAAATAAAAATGTTGATATAAAAAAATTTCAAATAATTGAGAAATTCTTAAAAGAAAATAAAAAAGCAACTACACGAAAGGAAAAGTATTTTAAAATTATATTTATTATTTGTTTATTGGCTTATGCTATGCATTATTATTACAATGATTTGAGATCCAAGGTAAATTATTCAAAAAAAAAGAAAATATTTAACATTTTTCATAAAACTTTAATAAAAAATACTTCCAGCGCTGTTCTTTGATAATGCCCCAATTAATGCGCTATTCATTTCGTCCACCTGAAAATTGTAATTTTTGTGAAAATGTCGATCATATTCAACGTGTCAAAGGTATAACTCCCCAAGAGTTTGCCCAACATTATGCTTATTCAGCCACTCCTGTTATAGTGGAAGATGCTACACAAAATTGGACTGCTTTAGAAGTTAGTTATGCTACATTATATACATAATATATGTTTTAATACTTAATTAATATTATCCTTTTAGAAATTTGATTATTGGTATTTCCGTGATGTTTATAATAATGCAAAAAGAAAAGAAAAAATTTTAGATTGTCAATTTTTACCCTATAAAACGGGTTTTAGAGATATATTTGAAGCTTTAGATATGCCTAGAACAAGAGTAGATTATTTTAATGGTTCTGAGAGTAGTAATGAAGAAAAACCCTGGTATTTTGGTTGGAGTAATTGCAATCCAGAAACAGCAGAAGAATTTCGTCGTCATTATGGTAGACCTTATTTTTTGCCTGAGACCTCAGAAAATAATGCAGTAGATTGGTTTTTTATTGGTACTGCTGGCTTGGGAGCTCATATGCATGTAAGTAAAATAAAATTAAAGAGTTCGAATTTAGAGAGCAGATAAAAATTAAGTAAAAGTGATTTGAAGACAATTTTGATCTGCATCGAGTAAAATATACGCGCCTAGTCCAATGTTTAANAAGTTTTCTGCCAACCTGCCGATATTAGCTCAATCCCAAGGTTTCTCAATAAAAAATAAAAATTTTATTTTCTGTCATTAACAAATTTTGCAGGAAATTTTAGGGCTTCATTTTGTAAAATGAAACGTTTTCAAGCGTTTAAATTTTGTTTGAATACTGGGAAATTTAAATTTTTTCATTACAATTTTTGTTTTTCAAACGTATATAGTTTCGTGAGTGAGGCCTTAAGTATTTTTCAGAATTTGGGCATAATGTCTAACTGCTGAACGTTAGAAAACTGTCTAACTGCCTATGTTAGAAAACTGCCTTAAATTATAATTTCTTTATATTTAAAATATGCTTCGATAAAGTGTGCGACCTCCAAATCATGGTTTATTGTTAAAACAAGAGTTAGTTGAAAAAAATATGAGATGCTTAGTAATTATTATTACCGTTTATTCGAATTGATTGATATAAGAATATCGTCGGAATTTTTTTTTTTCAATTTTTTATATAAAAAAACTAAAGAAAAAGGTATAGTAGTTCAAGCCCGACCATATGATACCCTACACCATTGTGTACATTATAATTAGGGCAGGGGTGTGGACTGATATTCACATGTAAGTGTTATTAAAAATAAAAATAAGAATACAGAATATTGCGTCGATGCTATCATTTATATGAATTTATTCACTTTTGGGTGATTCCCGAAAGATGGCCTTATATGGGAGCTAAAGTGAGATGATATGGGAGATAAAGTGATTTTCTGAAAACTTATGAACCGATCTTTCTGAAAGATCGGTTAAGGTTATATAAAACTTATTTCATAAAAATATTGCTATATTTAAGGAGCTAGGTGAAATAATGGACCGATCATAACCAATTACAATAGGCTTCGTCCCCGGCGTAGAGTATAATAAACTAAGTTTTGATTTTTATCATATTGCTCATAATCCATACAATCCTTCCTATGTATTCTCTTTTTTCCAATATGCCAATAGAATTACGGAATTATAATTTATTTCCCTCTGATTTACTGGGCCGACACTATAAGTATTTAGGTACTTTATTTCTTTACACACAATTTTGTATGCTCATTTTTAATAAAAAAAATACTTCTTACACTCTTCACCGAAAAAGATAAGATTTATCAAATCATACGTTAGTTTAATAAATTTATTATGATAGCAAGAACGCAATGGGAGGAAGTTGGTCCCAAATATAGCTTAGCCACAACCCCTTTGAAATTTGATATATAATAAATCTTTTACAGATTGATAACGTTCGTTTACCTTCGTGGCAAGCACAACTGTCGGGTAGTAAACGTTGGCTTTTGGCACCTCCACCCGAATGTTATTTTCAATGTAAATCATTTGATGCCATTGTTAAAAAGGGTGATGTCAGTAAGTTTTTAACGATAAGGATATTTAAATAAACTTCCATATAATAAATATCTTATCTCTTACAGTTGTTTTGGACACTAATAAGTGGTATCATCAAACTTTTGTACAACCCGGAGAAATAAGTTTAACTATAGGAGCAGAATATGATTAAAATTTCATGAAATAATAAAAAGAAAATTAAAAAATAAATAAATAATTAAAATAATTATTGAATTGAGTTTATAATNNAATTGCAGTTCCATTTTTNNNTNTTTTTTTCANTGAANTAGGTATTTTTTTATTTTTATTACTGTTATTTTTTAAAAGTTGATTTATTCCATATTAAAATGGACAGAACATCACAACTTTTAGATTTGATATCTTCACTCTTTTTGATGCAACTCACTAAAGACATTTGTTATTATAAGAGTTTCTAGAATCTTATCCCCAGTTTTTATAAAACAAACGAAAAAATTGACTTGTCGAAATAAAATGAAATTTATTTGTGGCTTTCCATACATTTTGACGAGACAAATTTTTACGTTTGTCTTATAAAAACAGGGGATTAAACTTTTGGACTCAACAAATCAAACACTTTTCAAATATACTCTAATTTAATAATAAAGACAAATATATTACTTTTATTTTGATATATAAAGTTCGTTCATAACAGAAGTTCAAAGGTCAGAATGTCGTACATAAAAAGCCGTTATATCCAAAAAGTGGTATTTTTATATCTCCAATTTTGACCTTTGAACTTTGGTTTTAAACAATCTTTATATTCAGAAACCATTTCATGGTATCATTCTGTATTATCTTTAAGATAGTTTGCCATTTTTTCAACCAACACTTTGTGACCCTTTTTTAAATTAAACTAAAGAGCAACTTTTTAATGAAGAAAAAATAATTTCATTGAATAAATTTAATATTATACCTACGATCAAAAACATGGGAAGTACCTATAAGAATTTTGTCATTCCCTATGTCAAATATCGAAAAAAATATATATTTTAATATCTAATTTTATTTCAAGTCGATCTGGCTATGTCTGTCTGTTGAAAGCGGAATAGGGCTTGAACGGAACCACCTGGGGGGAGGAGGGTTAAAATTGTGGTATAAATATTTACTTATCGTTTAATAAAAAAAAGTTATGAACGCAAAACTTAAAAAGTAATTTTATACAAATATTTCGAGGATTGATATATATTCGAAAACTAAAAGGATCCGCTCACTTTGTAGTATAAAGTTAAAGACCAAAGAAAATAAAAAAATGGGCGTGGTCCACATACTATATCCATATAATGTCATAGAGATGATAAATGTAATTAGATTGAATATAAAATTATACTTTTTGTGTGTAATTGTATTAATTTGTTAAAAACTTTTGCTCAAATATTAACATCATTTCAGAATCAGATCAGAATATATTTTTCTTGAGATTTCATAAGTAGTAGAATTTTTTTTTTAAAGTAGGGGTGTCAATTGCATAGCACAATTGTGCTGACTGATTTCACACGTATTCTTACGCTCTCTAAGGACCACATATTCCAAATTTCATGTTTCTAAGTTCATAATTATAAAAGTTTCAAAAAAGTACCATTAAAATAACAAAAAAGTACCACAAAGTGTCTTCTTATGGATTCTTATTAACTAAAGACCACATATTTCTAATTTCATGTTTCTATACAAAATTCAAAAAGTACCATTTAAAGAACGAAAATGTACCACAAAGTCCCCCTTTGTGAATTCTTTCCAACATCGGACCATGCGTATTTAATTTAACGTTTCTAGGTTAAATATTACAAAAGTACCAAAAAGTCCCTCCTCTTTATTTCTTACTCATAGGACCATATATCTTTAAG
>MINK01180700.1:0-17718 GCA_001735545.1 Phormia regina
AATAGGGTTTAACAGGGTAATTTGATCATTCACATTGGATTAAGAGAGTGTATAATTTTTATAAATTATACACGTACTGTGTGTCTGGGTTAATTGTGAATTTTGTTAAGAAATTATAATGTTAAGTGGAAGACAGCTATTAAATTAAAATAAGGTCAGTAAGATTGAATTACAAACATCTGCAGTAGCTATAAAATTATATAATCATATTCTAATAATTTAAAATAATAAAAACATTTATGTTTCTTTTTTAGTAGTAAAAAAGAACATTTTGTTTTAGTTAATAGAAAAAATATAGAAAAATATCAATAATAGAAAAAATATCAATAAAAAATATTAATAAGAAAATAAAAATTCGGCAGCGCCGACCAAAATTAATAAAAGAATATTCTGATGTTTTAGTTTAAAAATTTGTAATAATCGTTATTTACGGTCCCTGATTTTCTTAAAACGCATAAATTTTACTTTTTTAATTTACATTAAATATATTTTTTTTATTATTATTTTTTATTTTTGTTTTCTTTTTTCACAGACAGTCCCGTTTCACCAATGACCTCATTATTACCTTTAGTATTTGTAATTGCTGTAACAGCCGCTAAACAAGGTTATGAAGATTTTTTACGTTATAAAACAGACAATATAGTCAATTGTTCACCAGGTGAGAAA
Source organism: Phormia regina (assembly GCA_001735545.1). Lineage (NCBI taxonomy): Eukaryota > Metazoa > Arthropoda > Insecta > Diptera > Calliphoridae > Phormia > Phormia regina. The sequence continues at coordinate 667 of MINK01180700.1, forward strand.
ATTTTTATTTAAATTTTAACTTCAAAACATTTAAAACTTATTTGCTCTTTTCTCTTTTCTATTATACAATTTTAGTAACCGTTATACGTAACGGTGTAGAAGAACATATAGAATCCCAATATGTGGCTCCTGGAGATCTGGTAGTGGTTGAAAGAGATTGTGATGTTCCTTGTGATTTAGTTTTGATACGTTCTTCTGATCCTCATGGCAAATGTTTTATAACCACCGCCAATTTAGATGGTGAATCCAATTTAAAAACCTTAATGGTTCCCCGAGATTTACCTCTGGTGGATTTGGATAAAATGCATAAATTGGGTGTTATAGAATGTGAAAGTCCCAAGACTGATTTATATAGTTTTAATGGTAAAATTGAATTGGCTGGTTCGGATGGTAGAGTTTTACCTTTAACAGCTGAAAATGTTTTATTAAGAGGCTCAAGAGTTAAAAATACAGAATGTGTTATCGGCTGTGCCGTATATACGGGCATGACTACTAAACTCCAGTTAAACTCTAGGTTAACACGTAATAAATCGGCTTCGAGTGAAGTCTATATTAATCGCTTTTTAATTTTCATCTTAGTGGCCTTAATAGTTATAGTTACTCTAATGTATTTCTTGAAGCGATATAACGAAATGTTTGTCATACCTCATTTGGCGTATTTGGGACCACCGGCCGATAGTTATAGTGTTAAACAATTTTTACAAGATTATCTGTCATTTTTGATATTATTCAATTATTTGATACCCATTTCGTTGTATGTGACCATTGAAATGCATCGTGTTTTGGGTGGTTTATTTATGGAATGGGATACTCAACTATATGATGAGGCTACCGATCAACCTTGTATTGTTAACACTTCCAATTTGAATGAAGAATTGGGTCAAATAAATATTTTATTTTCGGATAAAACGGGTACTTTGACCAAAAATGAAATGATCTTTCAACAGTGTTCGATAGCGGGAAGAAAATATGTTTATAAGAAGACTCGTTTGCAGGAAGAGGGTCAAGCATTTGAAGTGGATATTAATAAGTTTAATGTAAGTATAATATGGATTTAGGGAAGATACATCTTACCTAATATTCTCTTTTTCCTTTTAGAAAGATCAAAAAAACTTTTTCCAAGCTTTAACCATTTGTCACACTGTGCAAGTAGCTGGTGATATGGATAGCAATAATGGTGATAAACCCACAGATAAACCCGAGGCTGAAGCAAAAACCCAAAATGTTCCTTCTCCAGCGGTTACGAGTGCTTTGTCGAAAATGTATTCCATTTCTGATATAACCGAAGAAAGTCATAATTCTAGTCAACAAAGTGATGTTAATGCTATGGAAACTTCACTATCCACAGATCCCAATGGTAGTCCTAGTATTAATACCACAATGCAAGTTACCTCGGATGTAAATCCTTTATTGGATGATACGGGTAAAGTGGAGAGACGGAAAAGACCACAAATTGTCAAAAGAAGTCCTAATTTTACTAGAGCCAATACTCGAGTACATCCCATGTCAATGCCGCCTCAAGGTATAGAAATGGTTAATGGTGTAGGACCCGGCGGAGGTGTAGCTGGTGAAGGAAGGCAGGTTATGTTTCCTTCCTCTTTGCAAAGCATTCCCACAGGACGGCCCTTGTCCATGCAATTTAAACGTTCTACCTCGGAAATGGATTTGCCAGAATATGGTGGTACAGCAAATGGTACCGGAGCCATGGGTGGTGTGGGTGCTTTGGGTCATAGAAGATCTCAATCATATGGAGCTCCTGGTGCCTACATAACACAAACAGGTAAGAATCCGTTAAATCAAAAATATTACAAAATCAAAAATATAATTTCTTGCTTCCAGCTCCCACTCCCGGTGTAGTATATCGCACAAGTAGTACAGCTTCTCGTGAATCTTATGCTGCTCCCAACTTTCAAAGACAGCCTACCATAGTCATTAGAGCTGAATCTATGAGAAGAAAAAATGAAATCGAACAAGTAGTACAGTAAGTTCTTAAGAAAAATGTATTTTATTTAAAATTTTATTTCAATTTCTGTTTTTTAATTCCCCTTTCTCTAAAGCACTTTAGATTATCAGGCCTCTAGTCCCGATGAAAAAGCTCTCGTCGAAGCCTGTGCCCATTTGGGTTTAGTCTATATGGGTGATGATGATGAAGTCTTAAAGATACGTGTAACACCACCTCACATGGACTATTCACGTCCCTTTAGTGTGGGCAAAGTTAACGAAATGCATTTTGATCGTTTACACGTTTTAGAATTCACCTCTGATCGTAAACGTATGAGTGTTATTATCAAGGATGAAAATGGTACTAAATGGATTTATACAAAAGGTGCTGAAAGTTATGTCTTTCCTTTGTGCAACAATAATTCTAGAGATTTGGTGGCTAAAACTGATGCTCATATAAGTGATTTTGCACGTTTGGGTTTGAGAACTTTAGCTATAGCGCGACGTAAAATTGGCGAAGAAGAGTATAGACAATTTTTAGTAGAGCTAAATGAGGCGAATAGTTCGCTGGAGAATCGTAAAGAGTTAAGCCAAAAATGTTATGCCAAAATTGAGAGTAGTAAGTATTTAACACAATATATGTCTTGAATAATATATAATTTGTAGAACAATTTTTTTTATTATTGGATGATGATTTTCATGAAGAGGTATTAAGAGAATTTCAATATGAAATGCCCAGGAAATTTTTTAGAACATATTCCAAAAGCATTAGTTCTAGAACTAATGTAATCGGAACCACTTCAGATTCTTTTATAACATCCTCCGAATTATCAATCCTCAGAGGTATCACAACTATTTCTGACACCAATGGAGTAGAACCTATTTGTGGTTCTAAATTCGTTTGAAATAATGTTTAAGAGAACTAGTGCTTAAGAACTAATTCTGTATAACTTCTACAACACTTCTGAGAATAAATTAATGGTTCTCGAATGACTTTCTAGAACTGTTTAAAAAACTTTCACAAATTCCAAAACAAAAAGTATTTAAATTAAATTGAATTTAAAAATGGGCTTAAGGAAATAGCTCGTTAGAATAAAAAATAGGTTCTGAAACTATTCCCTAGCGCTTCTGTAACACTAGTTCTGAATGTGACAATTTCGATAAAAAATCATTGATGAAAATACTAGTTCTAGAACTGATCCATAGAATAGATACTGGCTAGCTAACACTTGCACAGAACTAGTTCTGGAGGGGGGGTAACACCAAAGCTTTTTGGGCAGAATCAAAAATTTTTGGAAATAAATCTGCATCTTCTGATCGGCTAGTTGGTTGCTTTTTTGGGTGCAATTTGGTATAGGCATAGCAGAGGTGTGTAAAATATTAAGTTAAGAAGAGAGACCCAATAAATTCCTCAGTAGCGTAGCTAAAAGGGCTCAAAATAAAGTATTTCTGATTTAAAAAATTTAATTACTTGCCAAATTATTTGTTTCTCATCCGATTCCAAATAATTTTATATAAATATTATTGCAGGCCCTGATAAGCTTTATGAAAAACTAACCTGGAGTGTCTTATTAATCTCTTATAGTTTTCGAGTTATTTGCACTCTTTACACTCTCTTTTTCTCATAAATAAAATTTCCTTAATTCATTTATTTTTAACTAAAAAACATTTTGTATTTTTTCCAGATCTTGATTTATTGGGTGCTACTGCTGTCGAAGATGCCCTGCAGGATGAAGTAGCCGATACTCTGATTTCTCTGCAAAAAGCTGGCATTAAGATTTGGGTCTTAACAGGCGATAAAGTAGAAACTGCCCTTAACATAGCTCTTTCCTGCGGTCATATACCTCAAAATGCCTTAAAATACTTCATAATTGAATGCTCACGCAAAGAGGATATGTTAACCCACTTAAACTCCTTAGATAGGGAAATTATTTTCGGTATGGGTCGTGAATGTGCCTTACTTATAGATGGCAAGAGTTTGGCGGTAGCTTTGTCAGAAACTCCCAATGAATTCCGTGATGTAGCCATTAAATGTACGGCAGTGTTATGTTGCCGTCTCAGTCCTTTGCAAAAAAGTGAAGTGGTCTCTTTGATTAAAACATCACCTCAGAATTACAATACAGCAGCCATTGGAGATGGTGCTAATGATGTTAGTATGATTCAAGAGGCTCATGTGGGTATTGGGATTATGGGTAAAGAAGGTCGTCAGGCAGCACGTTGTGCTGATTTTGCTTTTGCAAAATTTTGTATGCTTAAGAGACTGTTGCTGGTTCATGGTCATTATCATACGACACGTTTGTCTCTGTTGGTTTTGTACTTTTTCTATAAAAATATCTTCTTTATGGGTATTATGTTCCTATTCCAATTTCATACGCTATTCTCGTCATCGTCGGTGTATGATTCATTATTTTTGACTCTTTACAATGTGATATATACTTCGCTGCCGATTTTCTTTATATCGTTAACGGAGAAACCTTATACGGAGGAAACATTAATGAGGTATGTAGTTGGAAAGATATTTTTTTGAAATAAAATTATAAATCATTTTATTTTTCCTTTTTTTTAGGGAACCTGAACTTTATAAGAAAAATACAGACAACAAACAATTACATTGGCCCTTCTTTCTAGCTTGGACCCTTTGTGCCATTTATCATTCTTTGATCTGTTTCTATTTTGCCTTCTTTGTATTCTCCACCAATGATGTTATACTCAATGTAGGACAAACGGCAGAATTTTCTTGTTTTGGTACCCTGCTCATACAGTTGGTAGTAATAGTGGGAAATTTAAAGTTATGGCTAGAATCTAAATATCTTAGCTATTGGTATATAGTTACCATTATAGGATCTATATTAGCTTTCATGATAACCACTGTTATATACAATGTTATAGATTTGTAAGTATTCAAAATTTCTTATAATGGAAATATATCTTATGATTTTATTTTCCCCTCTAGCCACTATGACACCGATATCTATTGGGCCTATAACAAACTCTTGAGTTCTATACCTGTTTGGCTATTTTGTATTGTCACCACTGTGGCCTGTTTGCTGCCCGATTTTACTATACGCATGGCTAAGCGGAGTTTAAATTTACCTAAACGTAATTTCTTTCCGGGTAAAGAACGTTTACGTTTATTACAACTGAGACGTAAAGTAGAATCGACCCATTTGTAAAACTTTTAAAGAAAGAGAAAGTTGTAGTTTTTGATAAAAGTATTGCTTTAAGAAAGTATTGAAGTATTGAATTTTAATTGTTATTTAGGTTTAATGCATTTTATTTAATTTTTTTCTATTTATAGTGAATGTAATTTAAGTTCTTTGTATTTTATATTTGTTTAGTGTGTAAGTTGTTAAAGAAATTGTCCAGTGCCAAAAAATAGTTCTTAAGTTAGTAAGTTTTATTAATTTATTTTATACCATGACAACAAAGTGCTGTAAATAAAGATCCATTTCAAGAAAAAAAGACAATATTTAAAAGAAAATAAAGACTACATACGTGTTTTAATTTTACGAAACTTCGATTTTAGATTTTCTTGTTTATTATGTTTAAAAAAGTCCATTTTAAATTCATTCTCCGAAAGAAGATATTTTTATTAATTTGTGAATAAATTCAACATGACACAAAGTAGAACGGAGTTGTCATATAGAGGCTTCAAATTTGCCAAAATCAGTTGCTAAGAATATGACGAGAAAAAGAGATAGAAATATTGTATGAATACAAAATTTACGTATGTAAAAGGGATACGCTATGTGAGTTGAAAATTTCCAAACGAAGCATAAAACCAAAACAAAATAAACAAAAATCACATTAAACATAAAAAAAAACATTTAAAATGTAAATTTTAAATCATTTAAACTTTTTTAAAACAAACTATAAAATATAGTAAAATAAATTTGACTATATAATTTGAAATATTTTAAAATTGAGTTCTATTTGTGTTTAAACGATTTAAAAAGTAACAAAATAAAAAATCGAGAACTATTAATCAAAACAAAAACTCCGTTAGAGAATTTAGTGTGAATGAAAGGCAATAGTATTCATTTTCTGTCATTTTTTTTCTTACACTACTATATGCATACTGTGGATTCAGTACAGGAAAATATTTTTTGATTACATTTTTAATATCTTTAAAAAATTCTTATTTTTTGAAGTCGATAATTCATGAAATTTCGTTATTTTCAATAATTTTCCTTTCACTAAAAATAGAAATAAATCTTTTTTAGTACATATATGTATGTATATTGATGTTGTACAATTCAACCTTCATTCTTTTACTAAGTAAGTTGCTAAAAATAACTTTAAAAGTACAACGTGAAAATAAATTGTAATATAAATTTTTTGTTGGTAAATTAATTTTTTTCATATGAGTTTAAATTTCAAAAATCTACCTTTACCATCCCTGTTATAGATACAAATACCACAATGTAGTATTTGTTTTTGTTATTTTATTCTGTAGCTTGTGTTCTGTATTTCATATTTTAGGACATTGTACTATTGTGGTCAATAGACTTAAACAATATAAAATTGGCTTTTTATAAAAAAAAACCGGAATAAAATTAAAAAAAAAACTAAATCACAAGTAACAAGAAGGGGAAACACAAAGAAAAAAATAAATTAAAAAAAAAAAAATTACATATAAAAAAAATGTGAAACTAAATTAAGTTCATTTTAGTGCAAATTCCTTAGAGGTTTAATGTAAGTTTCGTTTTGTTTTATCTTTTATTTTTTTTTTGGATTAAAATACAATTTACAGCTGACTCATGTTGGCATGTCGCTAAACTCAATGGGGCGGTTTATAAATCGACACCAGTAAAAACAAAATAACATGTCAACTACAATTTAGAGGCACACAAATCACATTTTAACACACATACTAAAATACATATACATATATTTAATTGCAGTACTTTGGATATATATAAAGTTACTTTCATATATAAGAGTATATAAATATATTTATATGATCCATACATATATGTACACATATATGTATGTAGAAACTTGATTAATTCTGTATCTATTACCAAGAATATTTTGTGGTTGTATGCCTGCATTTTTTTCTTATCCTTTATTTTTATTTTCTTAGGAAGTGTTAATTACTTTCAGTTCTTTTTTTTTATTTTTTTCTCTTTATTTTTTTGCTCCATAACAAATCCACAGTATTGACTATCAAATTCATTGATTATCGTTTACACAAACACTATAAATATTTACTTCCTTACCATTACATATGAATATATATGTATGTGTGTAGGTATATGTATATATAGTGTGTTTCAATACATACAGCTGCTTGTTTTAGTCTTTTTTTATGCTTTTTGCACTTCATTAATTTGTTTCTTGTAACAGGCAGTGTCTAGTAAATATTTTGTGCCATTAGTTTTAATAGTGTTCTTTATTTGGGATGGGGTCATAGTGATTTTGTCATATGGTTTGCATCACTTTGAATATACACAGTGCACAGTGGGAATGATTAAATGAAACATGAGTAAGTAGTATATAATGGAAATTATTATTTTTTTATATGAAATAATTAATATCTATTTTAGATGATGGTCTAACAAGTAAATACACTAGGGAAAAATTAGATTAAAGATCTATGAAAGTTTTGATACCGTTTGTTTACAAATTTAAATATCCAACATGGAAAAAAATAACTTAAAATAGCTGAAAAAGTCATGAATTTATGTTGTCATTGAAAGAAAATACTTAGTGGTGCAAAAGAGCTGCAGAAGTGTTTTTTTAACCCTTGGTTGTCATTGTTAGGATGTTAATCTTTTATACTTCTTATTTATTTATTTCTTAATTTATTTTTAAGTACACCCTATCTCCACCTTAAAGCATACCGTTTGATTCAGAATCACTTTCTAGTCGATTTAACTAAGACGGACCGTTCGTCTGGTTGGCTGTCCATGTAAAGCTGTGCTCAAAGTACAGGTTGCAATTTTAGAGATAAATTGATGAAATTTGGGACAAAGACGAAGCCTATTGAATTTTGTCACGATCGGTCCATTATTTCTTATAGCCTACATATAAATGTCTTCCCGGTATTAAGTTTTAGTCGATTCATTATTGCCCATAGCTCCTATTTGAACCACTTTTTCGAAAATCATTTTAATGTGAATAAATTCCATAAAGAAGTTTGTTTCAACTTAATGTTCGACACAAATAATCGGGAATAACTCAAAGTTCATAAATACATGTGAATCTCAGTATCGATGTAATATTTTGTATTAGTATACATTAATAGAATGGACCTAATTCGCTCCTTCCCGAATTTTGGCACACATAGGCAATGATGTAGCGTATCATATGGCAGAGCTTGACCGACAATACAATTTTCGCTCGTTGGTTATTGATTTGAGTTTGAGTTATTGATTTGAGTTTGAGTTATTGATTTGAGACTGAATGGTACCGTATTCAACAAGTATGTGGTATTTTTTTCTCTGCGTGTATATCAAAGCATGTTTTAAAGAGTAAAATGTGTAAATTTAGTACCAGCTTTTGCCGGTGAACTTTACTATTTCTTTTGATGCAATAATTTATATTTATTGTATGTGAAAAAATTTATAATTTTTTTAAGACTTTCAGTAAATCACTTCTTCAAAGTATTATATTCTTTATATTGGGGGCAACTCCATCCGCTGGCCATATTCCTAGTCCTATTTTCATTTTACTAATACAATATAAAATTTTAAAGCTTTCACTATAATAATTCTTTACATATATCACTAAGAATGTTTGTTTGAAATGGAGGTACTACTTTTCTAGGTCCTTTCAATTATTCCATTTGCATTTGAACTTATCACAGCTGTTGAGAAAGTATTTCATATAAAAAATTAAAACTTTTGCTGTAATAGTTCTACGATAAACCGTTTTTTTCTGTTCGAATAGGACCATTTTAATTTATTCGATAATTAGTATTTGCTTTATATGACAGTTATCACATTCCCTAAACCTATCCGAACCATATTAATCTCAATTGTGTTAGTTCATTAAAAAAATCTTGTGATGTGGTATTTAATATTTCTTTTGTATGGGACCTACCATTTCTCCTACACCTATCGAAAAATAAAGTACCCTATTCTAGTTCGGACATTCGAATAAACTTGTACTGTGAAAATTTCAGGAAAACTTGTACAAGGGCTATATATACATATATCGATTATAAAACGACAAAATTTCTGCGCCAAATGTTTTCTAATTAAAATCGTTTAAACCGTTTTCATAAGCACTAAGCCTTTACTCCACTTTTTGGTTCTAGTGATAAAAGTTGCACAAAATATTGAAGTTTAAGTCGAAAACTACTTGTCTGATTTTGTAAAAAAAAAAAAAAATATCAAAATATTATTATTAAAAATATCTTCTAGTCGGTCTTATATTACGTTTTAATATGACCTACAATAAAATAAATATTAAGACTATTCTCTGAAAAAATATATCTATATAATTGAAGAATAAAAATTTGACAATTCGTTTTTCATGGGCTTAATATTTCTACTTTAATAAGTATCCAAATATTTTAAATTAAAATATCCAATTTAAACATTTGAACAATATCTTAAACTATAAAGATTTTATATCATAATAAACCAAAATATGCTTTTATAAGTAAAAATATGCAGCTATAAACAATGCAGTATATTATAAGCTTGAGTGAATTTTAAAGAATAAGTTCTACAAAATTATTAACACAATAATATTGTAAATAAGATATTCTTAAAACAAAATATGCTAAAATATGATTTTTAAGTTTAAAATATAAACAAGTATTTTAAGTTCAAAATATGTATGAAAAAAAGCTCTTCAAATTTTTTTCTTAAATTTTCCAAAGCAGATAAATATTATATTTACTGCTTATAAATTATACACAATAATTAATAATAAGCATATTCTTTTGGTTACTCTGCCTTATTAGTAAATTGAAATAATTCCATTCTACTTACATTATTTGATTTTCTACTTAAGGCAACAATAAGAGAAAAGTAACTAAATTGTCGTTTCTAGTTTAGTTTTATTTTTTTTTATTATTTTTCTTTGAATGGGAAATGATTTCATTGTGGCCAATTGATACAAGGTTATTATGCCTTAAGGGCTAATAAGCAAACATACAAAAATTCTCTTACATTTAGTACTTTTTTATTACATATTTTGGCATAAGTTTCCAAAAACTAAAACTACAATCAGTAGATGATATCAGGGTATGATTAGAACTATGACTACAATCAATTCTTGTTAATACCACTACTATGCTACAATACCAACAATAAACAGTAGACTTTTCATTAGTGAGATAAAATGAAAGGAATGAACGTAAGTAAATGGGGTGTTTTTGGTGACATTGGTAATTTTTCGTGATTTGTTTTCATATTTTTGTCATACATGCTGTTTAGTATTTTTTTATCAGGTTTTAAAGGTGTTGATATTTTTTATGTTTTATTATTTGGAACGGATATTTTGTTAATTAGTAAAATTAGGTTTTTAATTTAGTTTATATATATATTTTTTCGTTTTTATTTTATATTAACTATTGGCAAAACAACATGCAATGGATAATTTTTTTTAATATTATTATTATTTTTTTTATATTTATTTTGTACTACTTTACTACATGTAGTTTGGTTTAATATTGTTGAAATGACACCCCTAAACAAGACCGAATTTTGGTCATTGTATTGTATCAGCCAAATACTCGCTTGTTCAGGTGTACCACTTTAACTGATTTTTTTTTGTTTTTACATTTATTTTTTCTTTTGCCGATTTCATGTTAAAAATTGCAACATTACACTACACTACTCTTTTTTACACTATAATACAAACAATATAAGTTTTAGTTTTTATTTTTGTTTTGTTTGGTTTTATTAAAAAATTTTGGTTTTACATGCACTAGTTGGAAATTTTTATAGGGGCTTCATATTTGTGTTCTTTTTTTTTTTTGGTTTGGAAATGGGGGTTGTTTATAAACACATAAATGGGATTTAAAGTAATATGATGACTGTGGTTTAAGGAAATTCTTCTAATACTAAGGTTTATAATGAAATATAAGATTTTAAAAGAAAATATAATACTTTATATATTTCATAAAGTTACTAAATATTTGTATCTCATATTTATCACATATTTTGAAGTAAATTAAAATTTTTGGTAATAGCATTGGTAATCATTAAAATTTAATTTAAGGAAAATACGTATATTATTATATTTATACTTTTTACATACTTATAAATTGTAAACAATTTTAACTAAAAAAAAAATTTTAAAATATATATTTTTTTCATATCATAAAAAATCCATTTTAGAAGTCTTTTAGAACTCATACATTTATTGAAAGATTTAAAAACATTTTTCTATGAATTGAAATAACAAAAGGAAATTTTAAAATCAAATTATAAATCAATTTTCAATACGAAAATGAAAATAATTACTCAATTTACGCAATTGTTTAAATTATTATTAAAATTTAATAATTATATTCAAGTAAAAATAAAATAAAAAATAAATTTTGCTATAATTTTATTTCTTATACACATTTTTAATTCATTCAATCACCTTTTTAATTGATTAATTGGATTTTTTTTTATTTTTCACAATTTTTAGTAATTGATATAATCATTTTGGTGAGAGGTGCAAATTTGAACAAGTTTTTGATTGAATTTGAATTGAATTTCATATATTTTTGTTAATTGGTGACTTTTTTCTGTGAACAATAATAAACAAAAACTTTTAAAATTTTGAGTGAATTTTTATAATTTTGTTTGGAAAAAACTTTTATGGTAGGAAACTTTAAATGATAGTGGATTTTTCGGTTTAAAATCGATTATTCTGCTTATATGGTTAGGCTGCTAAAATTTTGAATTTATTATTAATTGAGAAAGATATATAAAAATAAAATGTCTAAGTTTAAGCTCAAAAATCTTTTTAACCATCATACATTTTTAACATTTTTAAGATTTTCTACACAGAAAAAATTATTACCATTTTTTTACAATTAACTCAGTTGCTTAATTTTTCATCAAAATTTAATAAATATGTTCAAGAAAAAATAAAATAAAAAAATAATTTTGGTATGATTTTTTTTCCTATACACATTTTTAATTCATTCAATCGTCTGCTTGATTGATTTAATTAATTTATTAATTCGAAATTTTTTTCTGTTTTGTATTTTTTTATAGTTTTTAGTAATTGATATAATCATTTTGGTGAGAGGTGCAAGTTTAAACAAGTTTATAATTGAATGAATAATTTTCATATATATTTTTGTTAATTGGTGATTTTTTCTGTGTATAAAGAACTTTTGTTTTAATTACTTCAATGTCGCGCCGCGGTCGCCAAAATAAAATAATCGACATTTTTAAAATTCGTATTTTGATAAAAATATATAATTCAGAATCATTTATCTGTCAAGTGTCAAAATTTCATCGACGATTTAAGTGCCAATTCAGATTTAAAATATAGGCATATTAAATTTGACCCAAAATTTTTGCGCTTAAGAGGCAATAATGTTGATAACATTTAAAATTTTCAGAATCGACTTTTTGATACCGTTTGCTTACAAATTTTAAATACACATTATACAAAAACAAATACTAAAGTGGTGTAAAACTTGATGCCAATTGAGATAAATTCTCATTTATGATTTCAAAACGCAGTGAATAATACATATTTAATACTAACACTGAATAAAATTATAATTTTTTCAGAAAATGGCTTGATATCTCAATAAATGTTGGCTGTATTAAAAGGCAATGTAAGAAAAACTTAAGGATAATTTTAATAAGAAATTTTTGATATCTTTAATTTTAAATTGTAAAAATGTTTAATAAAAATCTTATGTAGAAGATTTATATAAAAATTCCAATTGACCTGAATCTATTTAAAATTGGAAAGACATAATTTTATCCGAGAAGGAAATAAATCATTAATTATGATTTTTAAACCCAAAAAGTACATCATTGTGATCTTCATGGAAAATACTTTCATTAAAAAATCCACATTTTTTGGGAGTTCCATAGATTGTATTTGAAATTTTGTTCATATAAAGTGTGTAAAACTCTAGAGTATGTGTACCTTGAATTACTTATTGGAATTACTTTCTATTGTAAAATCATCTCTGTAAAAATGCTTTCAAAACAATATAAAATTTGCATTTGTTTAAAAAAAATGAAAGAAAACAAATCAATTTTTTTTTAGAATACTTTCTATTCGAAAAACGTTCTTGCATTAAAGATCTAATATTCAAATTATTTTTATATATGGAGATATTTAAATGGCTGCATGGGTTATATGTGTAAAAATATTAACAAAATCATATGACAAATTTGTCATTTTTCATAAAACTCTCATAAAAAGAACGGTATATATTTTAAATTTCTTTAAAGAAACAAAATTTAACGAAATAAATATCACCAATAATATGTATTTATTTGTTACACTTCAACATTTTATCCAACAATATGGCAACACATTACACTGTCAATTATTTAAAACATTTAAAAAAATAATGATTGATAAACAACAAATTAAACTTCAAAATAAAACTAATATGTTATTTTTAAGCATTTTATATAATTTATTTAATATCGATTAGCAATAATGGCATAACACATGAACGAACCAATATAATTATCAGCGGGTAACTTAAAATTGATTTAAGTTTCATTATATTATAAATGGATTTAATAACAGATTATGTATAACAATATACAACAATACAACTAAAATATTACAACTTAAACTGTTTTATTTACACTTCACCAACTATACTTATTAACTGCGCTCATTTCTGGCGTCTCTATAAATAAATAATTTTTAGTNNATTAAAAACACATTTATTTATTATTTCTTGGTATTTCTAGAAGTTTTATAAGTGAATTTATAAACTTAACATAAATAGGGATAATAAAGTTTTTTATAGAATAATTATAATAATCTTCTAGAACGAAGCGCCGCTGGCAAAATTTTTCCCTAAATATAGGAAATTTGGGTTCTTTGAGCGAATTAATACAAAAAAATGCTTAAATTTGAGATTTTTTTTAAATAAAATTTGTAAATTTTTTGCCTTTTTGAAGCTTTATTAAGAATCAAAAAAGGCTGGAAGCTAAAACGAAAATTTAGAAGCTAAATGCAAAATAAAAAGGATAGATTTAGCCTCAAAAAGGCTAAACTGGCAACACTGATAAAGTCCATAAGCAAATTCGTGATTTCAGGTAAAAAAGTGTATGATTCAAAACTTAAAGTTAAGAGATAAAAATTCCTTGCAAAAACTTTGCTTGCCATGTAATGAGTTAAGAAGCACTTCACTACTTGCACATTAGATGACTAACGCATTATTTTAATACGGTGATGTCATTAGGAGCAAGTATTAGCTATATAGTATTATTGATAGGTATTTTAAAATGTTATTACTTATATGACATTACAAAAACTAATTACTTTGAAGTTATTCATTAATGTCAAAGTATTATAGAATACATTATTAGCTAAATGAATAGTAACTAATTACATTATCGCTTACAAATCTATGGAAAAATAAAAGGCTGTTATATTTTTTTTATTTATTTGTTTGAATATATATTTTTGTTAATTTAATGAAGAAAATTTTAAAAAGTAACTTTTTAAAAAATAAGATTTGAAGTAAATAGTTATTTATCTATTTTCAAGTAATGCAAAAAATATGTTGTTATAATTGAAAAGTAATTAGGCCGGTAAGTACATGCCATTACTAAGTTTTTGCTGGGTTACTGAGGACTTCTACTATGTAAACTTAAAATTTTTTGCGAACTTAAAAAGTTAACAATATGATTTAAATTTTTAATTGAAAAAAGAAAAAGGATTAAAATATTATGTCTGAGATATTACAAGCAGGTCATTATATTCTTCATTTGTAAAGGTACGTAAACTATGTACATTTTTTTGTCATGTTTATATTTTTGATAGTTAAAAACTGCAAAAAAGATTTTTATGTGAATTATTAAGAATTTTAATATTTATAATTTTTAAGAAAAAATCATTAAGATTCGAAAATATAAAAAAGTAAGTCGCTAAAGCTTTAAAAACGATTTTAGATTTTGGATACAAATCGTCATTTCCATAATATATTTAGGCCTGACACAGAAAAGCATTCCGATCGAAGTACTACTTGTGGTTGCCACCTAAAATAATTTCTTCATTTCATATTTTTTGAAAAAGCAAAATACCGAAATAATTCTACTTTCGATCGGAATGGTTTTTTGTTGCATTCAAATTTTCTAATAAGATGATTACCTTAACTAAAAAAATATTAATTTTAATATAGATTTGTGATCTTAATAAATAGTATTTTAAAAATTTGAACATTTTCAACAAATATGCTTTTCTGTACACATTTTGGAGAAAAAGGGAATTAGTTTATATTCAAATAATTCTATATGTATTTTTAATTCTTAAATTAATTTTTTAGATTTGAAATTCTTTTCCTGAATTTCTTTTGCAAGCTCGATGAATTAAAAATTTGGTTAAAATTGGAATGGTTTATAACAAGGCTGAAGGTAGCGAGCTATTCTCAATTAAATAAAAATGTCTTCCTTTAACCTTTTTTAAATCTTGTCTTTCGAAATATGTTTAAAAAACTTGCAAATAACTTTTGTTTATTTTTCATATTAAATTTTAAACTAATTAAACTATTAAAGCTATTAAATATCTATAGATTTAGAAATTTGTTATAAATAAAACCATTTTTTTATTAAATTACCATTCAGCTATTCACAGGAAATATAAACGAAATTTTGTATGAAATATATTTAAATATGTATTTGTTTGCTGTATTACTTTACAACAGAAAACACTTGAATTTATGTTAAATATTTGTTAATTAATTTTACACACAATTTTTTTTTTTATTATTTAATTTAATTAATTCCAAATAAATGCTCACGTACACTTTATTAGCACTATGATAAAAATTTATTATTTTATTATAACTTTTATTTTATTTTTTTAATTATTTTTACAATATTAATAATTATTTAAATGAACACATTATTAAGCTTTTTTTGAAATAATTATTTTTTTTATTTAATTTTGTAATTTATTTTCACGAGTAATTAACAATATAGTATTTCTTTTTTTATAAATATTTATTTAATACAAACAACCATATAAATATATATTTTTTTATTATTTATATATTTTTAATTAAATTTCTTTTATTTAATAATATAAACTTATATATTGCTTTTTATATAAATAGACCTTTTTTGATTTCTGCCCATAAATTTAATGCGAAAATTGATTAATTTGTTGTTGTTTTTTTTTCAAGACACGGAAAAAAAATAAATATTTGAATTTTTTTAAACACTGTTGCCACAACAACGAACGGTTACTAACTTCGAACTATAAGCGAAAGACTGATAGAGTTCAAACTTTTCTAAATTCATATTGAGTTCTAAAAATAACAAAGTTGCATTTCAAAATATTTCACTACCACCAACCACCATTGAGCCTTACCACCCTCTCTTCTTCTGTATTTTTTATTTTTTTTGTTATATTTTGAAGCAAGTAAATTGCTATGAAAGTGGAATAGTGCATTAACTTACTGACAACTTTATATTTTATGTATTTACAGTGAAATGCAAATGGATTTGTTGCCAACATAAATACATAAAGTCCTGACAAAAGAATTCATATAATTAAGATTTGACTCTATACAATGCTTAAACTCTCTATGCGAAGACAAATTTCAAAAATACAAAACAGAGCATAACAAAATACATACATACATACATACAAATAAACGCAATGACAAAATTGTCTATATATTATATTAAGGGTTATTCACGCACTAAAAACACAAACACCCGAAACAAAATACAAAAAAAGCAGATACCAAAAAAAAAAAAGAAAAAAATTGAACAATTTTCAACCCTCATTTTGTCTGACAGACAGACGGACAGCCTGTCTATATGGCTCTGTGTCTCTGAGTATTTGTCAGTCTGTCTGTCTTGGTAACTGTTCAGCATGTTAAATGAATTGTATGCTATTGTTGGGGAGTTTAACTGTTTTATGAGGGTTGCTCCTCGGTTGATCATTGACAAATTGAGAGCTGTTTTGTTGTTGTAGGTTTTAGTCAATTTT
>MINK01180702.1:0-11722 GCA_001735545.1 Phormia regina
ACCAATTAAAAAGTTAATTATATTAATAAATAATATAATTAAATTCCAGTGCAAAGTTAGTTAACAATTTTATTAACAAAAAATGTAAAATATTTTTTTCTGTGCATTTTTAATAATGAAAAAAAAAAAAATCATTTTTAATTATTAAATATTTTTTGGGGAAAATGCAGTATTAGCTGAGTTCCAGTTGTGTTTTAATTCAGTTCTAGTTCAGTCCTAGTTCAATTCTAATTCAGTTCTAGTACATTTTTAATTCAGATCTAGTTAAGTTGTGTAACTCAGTTGTAGTTCAGTTCTAGTTCATTTGTAGCTCAGTTCTAGTTCAGTTCTAATTGAGTTCTAGTTCAGTTCTAGTCCGATTCTAGTTCAGTTCTTGTTCATTTCTCAATTCTAGTTCAATTCTAATTGAGTTCAAGTTCTAGTTCAGTATTGTTCATTTCTAGTTCAGTTTTAGTTCTGTTCAATTCTATTTTTTTTTTTTAGATCTGTTCTAATTCTAATTCAGTTCTAGTTCAGTGCTAGTTGATTTATAATTCAGTTCTACTTCAGTTTAGTTTTGGTTCATTTCTAGTTCATTTTTGGATCAGTTTTTGTTCAGTTCTAGTTCAGTTTTAGCTCAGTTTTAATTGAGTTTTAGTTCAGTTTTGGATCAGTTTTGATTCAATTCTAGTTCAGCTCTATTTGAGTTCTAGTTCAGTTCTAGTTTATTTCTAGATCAATTCTAATTCAGCTCAAGTTCGGTTCATATTCAGTTCTAGTTCAGTTCATGTTCAATTGTGGTTCAGTTCTAGTTCAGTTCCAGTTCAGTTCTAGTTTATTTCTAAATCAGTTCTAATTCAGTTCGAGTTCGGTTCTTTTTCAATTCAAGTTCAGTTCTAGTTCAGTTCATGGTCAGTTTTAGCTCAACGCTAGCTGAGATCTAATTTAGTTCTATTTCAGTTTTATTTTAGTTTTGGTTCATTTTGAGTTCAGTTTTGGATCAGTTTTAGTTCAGTTCCAGTTCAGTTTTAGCTGAGTTTTAGTTGAGTATTAGTTCATTTTTGATTCAGTTCTAGTTCAGCTCTATTTGAGTTCTAGTTCAGTTTTAGTTTATTTCTATATCAATTCTAATTTAGCTCAAGTTCGGTTCTTGTTCAGTTCTAGTTTATTTCTAGATCAGTTCTAGTTCATGGTCAGTTTTAGTTAAACGCTAGCTGAGTTCTAATTCAGTTCTATTTCAGTTTTAGTTTAGTTTTGGTTCTAGTTCAGTTTTGGTTCAGTTCTAGTTCAATTGTGGTCCAGTTATAGTGCAGTTCAATTCTAGTTCAGTTCAAATTCAGTTCTAGTTTATTTCTAGATCAGTTCTAGTTCAGTTTTAGTTTAGCGCTAAGTTTAATTCTTTTATGCCTAAGGAAAATTAATAAGAATGTATTGCAATTAAAATAAAAATCACAGGAAAACATAGCTTTTCATTTGGTTTATTATTATTATTTTTTTTATCCTTATATAGCCTTTAATAAATCCTTATCTATATAAAAAAGTTTCAACAATTATAATAAAATATCTATAAAAATAGTTCATAAATTGTGGTTACGTTTATTGAAATAAATTTAAAATTATAAGAATATATAAAAACATAATCATATTTTAGTTTATTGACCATTTTACATAGTAAATTTTATTGGCAACACTTTATCTTTTTTTTTATTGACATTTGACTAAAGTTTTTGTAAAAAAAAGTTATAACATACTGTTAGGCTTTTTTGTGCAACATAAAATGCTGCATATTTTTGGGTGTTATATGAAAAGATTTTTTTTATTGTTTATAAAACTTGCTGTATAGTAGTATAGTTCCTTATTTCATTTTCAATATTTTGTTTGATGTTAAGGCAATTTATTTTTAACAATATTATCTACAGGATGCAGACAAGTCTTTTTTGCAACTATCGAAAAAAAATATAATAATAATAACCCTTTAAGATATTGGTAACGTTTAAAAAATTATTTACAAGAATATATGAAAAGAGCAAAATTCGTATAAATAACTTTTGGCGATAAAATAAAAGAAAACTTTGTAGTATTTTTTTGGAATTAAGCCAATATTTTTTTCTTTGATATTTTATCTTTTGCTTAGATGACATGATAATAAATTTGTTTGTGTTATTGATACTAGTTTTTTGTAATTTTCTTTCTAGACTTTATGCTTCTTTTGCATAGAGATAGAAAGATTTAAAAATAACTTGTTTTTATTTTTATAAATTATAAGATTAATAGCTATTGTTATGTTGAACTCAATTGATTTGTCTTGTTATTGACTATTGAAAATCTTAAGATGGTCAGTTGTCTTAATATAAAAATTTAAAGAAGAGAAATTCAGTGCTAAAACACTGAAGGAAAATGTGCAAATTTTGCTGAAAGAGGTAAAGTTTTAGTTAGTTTTTAAACGATTGTGTTAAGTATTTATTGCAAGTATTTGGTATCATTGGAAAGGTTATTACTTCAAAAATAATAAAATATTAATAACAAACTACTAAATTGTTTCCTTAAATTGATAAAAAACGAAAAATTTTTGTATTTAATTTTATTAAAAAAAATCATACATATTTGAATTTATATAAAATCTATATTAATAAAGCTATCATTTTGAAATTTTAGTATTATATAAAAAAAAAATATTCTTAAAAGCAGAGCATAAATAGATTCCTATTTTTTTACTCCGAAATACCCAAAATTCTTGTTAGGGGAAAACTTACTTCAAAAATTGACTTTTTTCAGTAAAATGGTCACCCTTGGTTTATTCAAAATTTTTTGTGTGTTTAGTCAATATATGTAGGTAACTTTATAAGGTATTTTTATTTTAATATCAGCTTTGATATTTATGTTCTCCACTAAAAACTAAAAACAAAAAAATTAAAATTGACGAAGTTCTGATAGGGCTAGCAGGGAGACTGTTACCCCAAATGGCCTCGTATACGTTTTACATGCATTTATATTAAACATTTTTTAGAGACATAAATTAAAAATAATAGATTTTTTTTATATTTACTTTTTTTATTTATTTACTGAATCTGCCTTTATTAGGTCTCACAGAAAGTATTAAAATCTTAAAACTAAACTTAAAATTATCTACTCTCTGGGGAGAGCTATGTTGTAAACGGGCCTCTCATTAGCGGGGCGGTAGGTCGGCTCTACGAAGCCTTCAATATGTCTGCACTTCAGCAAGGAGTCTAGCGAGTGGTTGTGGGTGACTTTGAAGTTTCTGGATATATTTTTCACTGGATTTTTTTTAAATACTTCTTTTACTAGTGGTATCTCTAAGTCCCTACGGATATTCTCATTTCTTATGTAAATATCCATAGGGACTTTGAGATGGATTTTCAAGTGAAAACATTTTACCAACTTTTTGAAAAAATCACAAAAACTCACATTTTTTTAAAAATTTTCTAATTTAAAATAATATAACTTTTTATCTAAAAGACATACCCAGCAAAAACTTTGGTTGCCAAGTAATGAGTTAAGAAGCTAATATAATGTCTTTACACTACTTACACATTAGCNNTTTAATCACTTATGTGAGTCCAGTCAGTCTGGCAATTCCATTCATGTTTATGTCATTCATTCATTTCCCAGTGTTTTCATGCCAGAGAGAGAGGATTTTGGTTTCTTTTGTTTTGTAACTTTATCTATTGAATTTGAATTTAAATACACGTTACTTTTTTATTCATACATTCATTTCTACTTGACACATAGTATACATAAGTGTACTCAATATGAAGTGGCATATACGTACACAGCACAGTGTGGCAGAAAGGAAAATTTTTGGAAATAAATCAGTACCCTAGCAATGGTTCAATAAAACTTAAGGTGGCATAGTTTCGATTCAAAAAAAGTTATTGTTTTCAATTTTTTTAATTAACCCAGAAAAAACTTTGGTTATCAAGTAATGAGTTAAGAAGCTAATATAATGTCTTTACACTACTTACACATTAGCTGAATAACCCATTATTTTAACACGGTGATGACATTAGAGGCAACTACTTACCTCATGGCATTACTCAGATGTCATTAGAGGAACTAATTACTTTTAAATTGTTCAGTAACGCATTGATTTTAAAATATTATGGAAGCCATTAGTTAAAACAAAAGGAATTAGTTGGAGTTTTTTTTTTTAATTTTATTAAATTTATTGTTTGAAATAAATAAATACATGATTTATGCTTCAATTAAAATATATACTTACCATAACCATCCAACAGTTATCTTACGCATATTCTCAGTCCATGCCACAGGTGAAAAAACTGACGATAGTTGTACTCTCTTTCCCCGAACCGACTGCACCTCATGTAAACACAATTATGGTTCCACTCTTGCTTGGAGTAGTTTCATCTCAGGATCTGCTCCTCACAGAAGTCCCAGGCTGAAAATATACAAGATTTTAATCCGGTTTTCGTGTTATCTGAATGTAATTAATTTCAATAATTCTTACCTTTAAATAAAACAATTTTAGAAAATATCCGGCTACTGAACTGTTCACCTCTTCACTATAAAAAGAGCAATAAAATTTTTTTACTATTTTGCAATAATATTTTGACACTTAAGCAGAATAAGCAACAAATAATTGAAAATTGTAAAAATATTTTCATATTTAATTTGATTGTGTGTATTTTTAAATGTCAAGACATTTTATTTTGAATATTTTGTCAAATAATTTTTTATTATACTTTATCAAAGACAACAATTTATTCAGTTTTTAAACCTTGTCATTGAAAAGTAAGTACATCTGTAACTACATGCCATTACCAAGTTTTTGCTGGGTAGGTATATGATTCTTACACAAAAAGTTTTTTATAATTTTGTATAGAATGTAAAGAATATTTTAGAAAAATTTTGGAACAGAAATTGCAAAAAAATAAATAAATAAAAAAACATGTCCAAAAATGGTTCAAAATTTTACTTTGGTCCAAATATCTTTAAAGATAAAAGATAAAACCCACACATGTAAGCGCATTTTTGTGTGGAGAATTATAAGGACTATCTGTGTGCATTTTTTCAATCAAATCATAAATGAAATTTTAGCGATTTTATAAAAACTTTGGAGGTCCACCCTTCGTCCCCAAGACCCGCTAAGAATCTGTCCCCTTCCAAATCAATTTCCCTACACTTCAGCATTATTCATGTGAAAAGTTTTTTTTATAATTTTGTATAGAATGTAGAGAATATTTTAGAAAAATTTTAGGACACAAATTGCAAATAAAATTTAAAAACCATGTCCCAAAATGGATCAAAATTTTACTTTGGTTCAAATATCTCCAAATATCTCTAAAAGTAAAAGATATAACCCACACACGTAACTGTATTTTTTTGTTTTTGTAAAGAATTATAAGGACTATCTGTGTGCATTTCTTTCAATCAAATCATAAATAAAAATTTGGCAATTTTTCAAAAAAAAAAATCATACCCGAGGTGACCAACTTTGAAGGTCCCCCTTTCGTCCCCCAGACCCGACAAGAACCTGTCCTCTTGCAAATCAATTGCCATACACCTCAGGATTGTCCATGTAAAATTTTATTCAAATACATCCTGCAGTTCTACAGTAACATAAATATTTCCAAAAAATCCCGTTTTGGGACCACTGTGCGATCGTTAAAGGAATAAAATTTAAATATCTAATTGTTCATACAATATAGTTTAGGAATATTAACAATTATTTGAGGATCTCAAACATTTTCTTATTTATAATTAATTTATAAAGATACAGAATATAATTAATTTATTTGCAATTAATTAATTTATTTATTTTCTATTTGCAGGTATGTTTAAATAAAATCTTAAAAAAGAACATAAAAGGGCAAGTAAAAATAACTTTATATATTAAAATTTATAATTAAAAAAAATGTATCTTTATATATAAATTACGTAAAGAATAAAATTAAAAATCAAAGATCAATTATATAATTTAAATGTGAACTAAAATTTGCCATGAAAATATTTCCAAAATAAACTATGAACTTTATTTTAATAAACTATATACATTATTATTATAAAAAAACTATATATAACCATTATATTAAAAAAAACTATTATGTTATAGAGAATTTTCTAAACATTTTTATTTCAACTGCTGTAGTTTACAGCCTTGCAATTACTTTTAACTGCTATATAAAGCACTGCAATAAATATCAGCTTATCAGTTCAATTTTCATTGAATAAACTTAAACTATGTATTTCTTCCATAATTTATTTTTTATATTAATTATTGTAGCCATTGCTATGGTTACTATTGAAGCTGGAAAAATTAAAAATGAAAAAGTAAGTTTCTTTTTAATAAGGAATAATTGAGAAAATAGATTAAAATCTAAATATAAAATTTTATATAATTACAGCCACAACAGAATATCAATAGACCCCAACCAAAAGGTGGAAATTAAATAAAATTGACCGAATTTTTGATAAAAGATTACAAA
Source organism: Phormia regina (assembly GCA_001735545.1). Taxonomy (NCBI): domain Eukaryota; kingdom Metazoa; phylum Arthropoda; class Insecta; order Diptera; family Calliphoridae; genus Phormia; species Phormia regina. Next base: position 6,444 of record MINK01180702.1, read on the forward strand.
ATATGGCAATGGAATTATTTGTTATAATTTCTTTATTGTTTAAATAAAAGAAATTTTTAATAAAAATATTTAAAATAATTATTTTTACCGTTTTTGTTTTATATAATTCAGTTTGAGTTCTTTTCTACTTAAATTGTAATGCATTTAGAGTTCAGTTCTAGTTTAATGCTAATTTAGTTATAGTTCCGTTCTAGTTCAATTATATTTCACTTCTAAGTTTAGTTCTAGTTAAGTTGTAGTTCAGTTCTATTTTATGTTTAGTTCAGTTTTATTTTAGATCTTGTTCAGTTCTAGTTAAGTTTTAGTTCAGTTCTAGATCATTTATAAGTTTCAGCTCATTTCTAATTTAATTCTAGTTAAGTTCTAGCTTAGCTCTAGTTAAATTCTAGGTCAGTTTTAGTTCAATTCTATTTCAATTCTTGTTCAATTCTAACTCAGTTGTGGTTCAATTCTATTTCAGTTCTAACCAGTTCTATTTCAATTCTAAATAAATCCTTATTCAATTTTAGTTAAGTTTAAGTTCAATACTGGTTCAGTTCTATTTTAGTTTCAGTTCAGTTCCAGTTTAGTTCTAATTAAGTTCTTGTTCGGTTCTAGTTCAGTTCTTGTTCGGTTCTAGGTTAGTAATTGTTTACTTATAGTTCAGTTCTAGTTGAGTTTTAGTTCAGTTCTAGTTCAGTTTTATTTCAATTCTTGTTCAATTCTAATTCTGTTTTAGTACAGTTGCGTTTCAGTTCCATTTCATTTCCAAATTAATTCTTATTCAATTCTAGTTCAGTTTTTGTTCAATACTGGTTCAATTTTATTTCAGTTCCTTTTCAATTCTAGTTTAGTTCTATTGCTTTCTAGATCAGTTTTAGTTCAGTTATAGTTAAGTTCCTGTTTTGTTCTAGTTTAATTCTAGTTCAGTTTTAGTTCAATTCTTGTTAAATTCTAATTCAATTTTAATTCAACTCTAGTCCAGTGGCGTTTCAGTTCTAATTAGTTCTATTTCAATTCTAAATTAATTTCTAATCAAATCTAATTCAGTTTTAGTTCAATACTGGTTCAGTTCTATTTCAGTTGCTTTTCAATTCTAGTTCAGTTTTAGTCCTTTCTAGATCAGTTTTAGTTCAATTATAGTTAAGTTCTAGTTCAATTTTAGTTTAGATCTTATTTCAGTTATAGCTCAGTTCGAGTTCAGTTCTAATTTAGTTTTAGTTTAGCTCAGTTCCAGTTCCAGTTCGGTTCTAGTTCAGTTCTAGTTCATTTCTATTTGAGTTGAAGTTTATTTATAGTTAAGTGCAAACTTAATTCTAGTTCAGTTGTAGTCCGTTCGAGTTCAGTTCTAGTTCAGTTTAAGTTTGGTTCTAGTTTAGTTCTAGTTCAAATCTGATTCAACTTCAGTTCACTTCGATTTAGTTCTAGTTCATTTCTAGATAAGTTTTTGTTTTGTTTAGTTTAGTTCAGTTCTATTTCAATTCTGGTTCAGTTTTAGTCCAGTATTATATCAATTCTAGCTCAGTTTTAGTTCAATTCTAGTTCATTTCTATTTCAGATGAACTTCATTTATATTTAGGTTCAAGCTTAATTCAGTTTGGGTCCGGTCGAGCTCAGTTCTAGTAAGTTATAGTTCAGTTTTAGTTTGGTTATAGTTTAGATGTAGTTCATTCCTTCAGCTCTATTTCAGTTCTAAGTTCAGTTCAAGTTAGTTCTAGTTTATTTCTAGATAATTTCTTGTTTAGTTCTAGTTCAGTTCTTGTTCAATTCTAGTTCAGTTCTAATTCACTTCTAGTTCTGCGTTGATACAATTCAAGTTCAGTTTTAGTTCAATTCTATTTAAGTTCCATTTCAGTTCTAGTTCAGTCCTAGATCAGTTATAATTCAGTTCTGGTTTTGTTTTTTTTTCAAGTGTAGTTCTAGAACTGAACTTTGCTTTATTTATTTTAAGTTTACTTCTTCTTTTCACTTTTATGGAACTTAATAAGGTTGGTAAACTTAGATGTCATCTATTAATATCTCTCGACAAATATAAAATAAAATTTTTGTTTAAAAATATCTTTGGGATTTTCCAATTAGTTTCCGCTTTTGTTAGGTAAATGTTTTTAGAATTTAAAATATAACATAAGTGGTTAATAAATATTTGCGGCTTTAAAAACATTTTTCCATTTATGAATCAATAGTTAAATTTAAGCACAACAGGGTGTAAACAAAAGTTAATGTTATTAAATAAAAGTAACACAATTTTGCAAAAAAATAAAAATTTTGTTAATTCATATTTAAAACAATTTGCTTTAATTAGAGTTTATAACTTTAAGTTTGGATTTAGTTTATTTTGTAATTAGGTATTTTGAAAACAAGGATCAATCCTAAATTTGTTTAAAGCTCTTAAAGAAAAACCTAAAAGTTTTAACTTTAGTTTATTTTCCAATGAATCTTTTTTATATAGTTTTCCTTTTTCTCTGAAACAGTTATTTTGTAAATAGCCTTTAACTGATATTTTTCGGTGTGTAATAAAATGTATATAAACATCTGTAAAAGACCTTCGATCAATAAATTGTTGTTGAACATTTGCAATTATGAATTTCTTTAAAAGTTTTCTCTTCGCTTTGGTGATTTTAGCCATTACTATGGCTACTGATGCTGGTGGCAATTCCATGTCAAAAATCGCTAAAGTAAGTTTCAAAATAATAAATAATTTTTAATAGTTGATATTTTTAATTTGAATTATTTTATATTTTGAATATCTACAGCAACCTCAAATACCTAAGGGACAAAAAGCAACCATTAATTAAAATAAATAAATAAAATTTAATTTTTTTGTTGTTATTTAATGGATTTTTAAAAATAAAATTACCCTAAAAAATATAGACTGTATTTTTAATAATTTAGTAATTTTCTGAAGTTAAAAAAAAAAAAAAACTTTAGAGAAATTTTTATTTTAGTTTTTTTAATACAATTTTTATATTACCCTATAAAATATGTATTCATTTAATTAATTTTATTCAGTATATAAACTGTAATGTTAATAATAATTTAATAAAACGTTTTCAACAGTAGACATTCAATTATGAATTTTTTAAAAAGTTTCTTCCTGATCTTTGTGATTTTATCCATTTCTATGGTTACTATTGATGCCGGAAATATATTTTCCAAAGTTGTTGATGATAAAGTGAGTTAGTTTGTTACTTTAAAATTGATAAAATTAATAATTTATTGTTATTTGTAATCTAAAATGTTTTAGCCATCAAAGGACATTACGACTAAAGTAACTAAAGGAAATCAGTCTAGAGTAATAGCTACCAAAAAGCCTAATATGAAGATTTAAGTGAAAGAGAAATTTAAAAATTTAGTGATAAGAAATGTTAATTACATTTTTAATATGAAAAATAAAAACTTGAAATAAAATTATTTAACGATCAACTTTTTTGCCTTCATCTTTACGAAAATCATGAACATTGTACTTTAGTTCATATTCAGTCATTAATTTCTAGTTTGGTTTAAGCTCAAGTCTACTTCGGTCTTATATGAATTCTTGTTCAATTTGGTGTAGTTTTATGGTTTAGTTCTATTTCTGTTTAAGTTAAGTCTTTTACAGCTCTAGTTCAAATTCTGTTCGTGTTCGGTTCTATTCAACTTCTAGTTCAGTTCTAGTTCCGTTCTACCTCAGTTTAAAATCAACTCTAGTTCTATCGTACTTGGTTTTTAGTTCACTTCCAGTTCAGTTGTGGTTCAGTTCGAGTTCAGTTCTAGTTAACTTTCAGTTCCGTTCTAGTTGAGATCTAGTTCTTGTTGATTTTTAGTTCAATTCTAGTTCAGTTCTCTTACAGTTCTAGTTTAATTCCAGTTTAGTCCTAATTCTAGTTACGTTCTAGTTTAGTTCTACTTGAGTTCTAGTTCATTTGTAGTTGAGTTCTATTTCATTTCTAGTTCAGTTGTAGTTGATTCCAGTTCATTTCTATTTCCGTATTAGTTCAGTTCTAATTCAGTTTTAATTTAGTTTTAGTTCAGTTGTATTCGTTTCTACTTCAGTTTAAGTTCAATTGATGTTCAATAGTAATTCTGTTATAATTCAGTTCTAGTTGCAATCTAGTTTAGTTTATGTTGAGTTTTAGTTGAATTCTAGTTCACTTCCAATTCTGTTCTAGTTAAGATCTATTTTATTTTTTCAGTTTCAGTTCAGTTGTAGTTTGTTTCTGGTTCTGTTAAAGTTCATTTGATGTTCGGTTGTAGTTCTGTTCTAATTCAGTTGATGTTCAGCAGTAGTTCAGTTGTAGTTCAGTTCTAGTTAAGAAATAGTACAGTTCATTTTGAGTTTTAGATGAATTCTAGTTCATTTCTAGTTGAGTTCTAGTTAAGTTCAGTCCTAGTTCAGTTCTAGTTCAGTTCAGTTCAAGTTCAGTTCTAGTTCAGCTCTAGTTCAGTTCCATTTCAGTTCTAGTTCAGCTCCAGTTCAGTTCTAGTTCAATTCTACTTCAGTTGATATTCAGTTCTAGTTCAGTTTTTGTTCAGTTCTAATTGTGTTCTAATTCAGTTGTAGTTTAGTTGATGTTCAGTTTTAGTTCGTTTCTGGATCTGTTAAAGTTCAGTTCTAGTTCAGCTCTAGTTCAGTTCCAGTTCATTTCTAGTTCAGTTGTAGTTCGGTTCTACTTCAGTTCAAGTTCAGTTGATGTTCAGTTCTAATTCAGTTCTATTTCAGTTCTAGTTCAATTCTAGTTCAGCTAATGTTCAGTTGTTAGTCAGTGCTAGTTCAGTTTTAGTTCAGTTCTAATTGAGTTCCAGTTTAGTTCTAGTTCAGTTTTAGTTCAGTTTTAGTTCAGTTGAAGTTCAATTCAAGTTTACTTCTAGATCAGTTCTAGTTCAGTACAAGTTTACTTCTAGTTCAGCTCTAGTTCAGTTCTATTTCAGTTTAAGTTCAGTTTAAGTTCAGTTTTAGTTCAGTTCTAGTTTACTTCTAGTTCAGTTCTAGTTCAATATTTGTTCGGTTATGAACTTCAAACCACAATTAAATAAAATCAAAATAGTTTTTTTTTCAAACAAAAATTTTTATTTAATTGTTTTACACATTTAAACCAAAAACCATTACGTAGCGTTCTTTTCCTTTTCCTTTACCCGATCCTTCACTTCTTCTACGATCTTCATATGAATCACTTTGCAAAGTTTCTACATCATCAGTTTTCCAGTTTGGATTAGACTTCAAATATTCTTTCTTATTATTTCTTGATTTGCCAGTCGTATACGTTAGAAAATTCACCATTAGAAATGCACAAATAAATACTGAAATCTTTAGAAAATTCATT